>VZTV01117352.1:0-55998 GCA_013400875.1 Anhinga rufa
TACCATGCAAACCCAATACACCCCCCCGTGGGGACCAGCCCCGAGCTGGCCACTACAGCTCCCAGGAGACCCAGGGCTGACCCCGACCCTCATAAGCTGGGCATTGCAGCCGAGCCTCTTGCAGGGTGAGATGTCTCCTCCTCCTGGCACCGCCTGGCACCCACCAGGCACCTTTTGCACCAGTCATAAACTTACTTGCTGAGCCCCCATTCTCATGCCTTGGTTGCAGCTGCCTCCCTTTTCCACTCCCTCTCTCCATCTCTCTCTCCTACACACCTTCATCAGTGACTAAAAATTTGGGAAAATACTTTTGCCTCCTATTTGGACAGAAACTCCCATTTCAATTTATACCTATTGTCTCTCATCCTTTCATCATGAAAGGCTGTGGAAAGCCTGGCTTGAGAACAACCTCATAGGTATGGGAAGTTTTCAAACAGATCCTCATTGAAACCTCCTCTTTCCCAGGCCAAATAAATCTATTTCCATGGCTTTTCCTTGTACAAGGAGTATGAGGGACCAACACAAGACCATTTTGGTGGACCTCTACTGCACTTGTTCCAGCTGACCAATGTCCTTGTACTGGGGGCCCCAAAGCTACGTGCAGTATTCCCAGTGTGGAACATGAGTAAGCAGCGGGAATGGAGGGATGTCAGCACTGACTAGAGGACAGTGATGAGACAAGGTGTCCAGATCTACTGTAAGGGCTGGAGGAAGTCTTTCCATTGTGCAGGGCAAGAGGGCACCCCAGCACTTTGGCACTGCAGGAGGACCCAAGGACGGATGATGAGCAGGAGAAGGAAGGTCCTCACAGAGGGAGCAGGAGGAGCTGGAACCAGGCTAAAAGTGTCGAGCCAGGCAGGAGTCGAACCTGCAATCTCCTGATCCGTAGTCAGGCGCGTTGTCCATTGCGCCACTGGCCCTGGCCCCTTGCTGGCCCCACGGGCCTGGCAGGCTGCCTGCTTCCTTCGTGCTGTAGAATGTCCTCCGTGCTCAGCACGAAGACACCAAACAATGTCCAAGGCAACATGAAGCAGCGAGGAACATCAGCTGGGCTGCCAACTGCTGACCTCAGCCCCCTCGGCTCCCTGGTCCAGCCACTTTACTTTGCCTTGTGATTCAGCTTAGACACCCTGCCTGTGTCCTGCTACAGTGATAAGCCTGGGAGACCCCATCGGAGGTTGAATCAAAGTCAAGAGACGTGATGTTCCTTGGTGTCCTCTTCGGCACCAAGGAAGTCCTCTCTCCAAAGAAACCTATCTCACTGGCCAAGAGTGGTCTGCTTTTGGTGAGTCCATGATCGCTGTTTCCAGTCGTTTTGACGTCCTTCCTTCATTTGGGCATGTCTTTCAGGAGTATTTCTTCCATAATCTTCATGTGGGCTCTTAGGTGAGGCTGATGAGACTAGAGCTTCCCAGATGTGCCTTCTCAACATTCTTGCAAAAACCTCTTATGTTGTTTGTCAGAAACCTGTCCCTGTTGCCATGGTCTTTCATTGAGTAATTGCCCTTGATGCCCTCCAGAAATGCCCTGGACTGACTGTAGCAGCTCATGTTTCCCTGGCAGGCAAGTACTGCCTGCGGTAAGCGCAGGTCCCCCAGGAGTGACTGAGCATGCAGTTATGAAGCTTCTTGCAGTTTTGTGAGGAAGACTTAATTTTCTTCAGCTTGTGGACGAGGCAAAGTGTGGCAGACCCCCACCACAAGACGCCCCTGTATTGGCCTCTACTTTGATCATGACCCATAACCTCCAAACTGAGCCCTAAGCAAAGAGCAGAGCAAGTGGCTGAAAGGAAAGCTCTGGGTATCACGTTTGCCCCCCCATCCATTCCTGAGGTGCCCACCTATGGCTGGCCTATGCCTTGCAGAGCTGTGCCGCTCAGACAGAGAAAAGAAGGGGCAAATACAGAGGGTGGGAGTGGTGCCCCAGGGCTGACCCCGGTGTGATTTGAACACACAACCTTCTGATCTGGAGTCAGACGCGCTGCCCTTGCGCCACGAGGTCATGGTGGTGGGCCACAGCTCCCTGGCATGGACCCCGCCCTGGTCAGTTGGGATGTCTTCTCCATGGAGAGCACCCAGGGGTGTCCAGGAACCCCTCAGCTGCAGCTATGGAGGGGAAGGGTGGTCAAGCCTGGCTGCAGAGAAGAGTCCAGGCTGGAGGATAAATGTGCAGGGTAGGATGGGGTGATCTGTGGAGTCAGTGTGGGCAGGAGGCAGGCTCAGGGAGGCTATGAGGGAGGATGATGGCCCAGGGCTGAACACAGGGAAGGAACCAGGCCCCTTCACACAGCACAGCCTGAGGTGGGCTCTGAGTAGTACTCAGAAATGGTGGTGGACAGTGTTAAGAGCAGAGAGCCCATGGGCTCAGCCCAGTCACAGATGGACACTACAGCTCCTGATGTAGGTAACCAAGCCCTGTTTTGGCTGGGAATGGCAGCTGGACCTTCTGCAAGGAAGGCAAGGCATCTCACCAGTGCAGGCAAGGTCCACCAACAGCGCAGGCAAGTTTCACTGCCAGCTCTGGCTGCCCAGTGCTTTCCCCAGGGGTGGTTGGTACAAGGTTGTCATGGACAACAGTGTCAAGGAGGAGATGAAACTTCCCTTCTTCCTCTCCAACTCCATGCCCACCCCTGCATGCTGGAGGAATTCTGCTGGGTACTAGGCTGGCTGGGGCAGGAGCATGGTGGGGGCACCATATGGACAGGGGGCAGGGCCAGTGGTGCAATGGACAATGCACCAGGAGGCTGCAGGGTTGAGTCCTGCCTGACTCAACCTAATCCTGCCCACAGCCTGACCGTGGTGGAGGTGACAGGAATTGGGCTGCCTTGGTGTCCTTCTGGAAGTGGTGGGTAACCAGCCTTGGGTATTGCCCGGGCTCTGGCTTATTCCCTTGCTTTGTCATGTATTCTGCCAGCAATAAGACATTTTTCTATCAGAAATCCATCAGATATTTTTCTCAAAAACAGCTGTCGTTACACCTTGTTCACAAATGTTCCATTTCATGTGGACCTCCTGCAGGACTGGACAGAGGCAGGGTGGCTGCGCCTCCATCTGTCCCATTCCCTTTCTCTTTCAGAGCATGTTTTTTTCTGTTCAACCCATCTTTGCTTTGCTCCACCTCCATTTCATCCCACATTGTTCCTTACTGCTCTACCTTCTGCCTCGTGTCACAAATTCTGACATCTTTGCACTCAGTTCCTGCTTGCCACAGAGCTCATGTTAAAAATCTTAGAGCTCTGACACTGTTACTAATATGTCTCTTTCCTTTTACAGGAAATAAACTATTTAATATGTGTACAAGTTTGTGATGTAAAGCAGGATTTATTGTTGTTGTTAAGAATGATCCATTTCAGAAAATCCTTGAGAAATGAGGATTAAAAATGAGAAAATTATTAACAAATGCAAATAAAACCTACAGCAACCAAATGTGGAATGGCATAAGTGGTAGCTTAATAAATGCATTTATTTTCTGCGGTGGATATAGTTATCTAGCTACACTTAAGGAAGTTTGCTTGAATTTCATAGCCAATGAGCTACTTGTCCACCATGTGTATGTTCTGTATACAAATACATGAGATACACAATAACCATTTGGAGGCAAAGACTGCTGCTGAACTTTATTAGATTTCTATTTGTGGATAATTTTGGGGGAGTGAGTCATAGCATTCTCACCTGGGCCAATGGTAGGGTACATTTCTACATGGAAACGTTCTTCACTTGTGAAAAAAGAAATCCCAGCAGAAGACTTTCTGAAATCCTTCATTTTCAAGCTTTTGAAAATGAGTTTTAGTTTTAAAAGGAATAACTGGCATCCTGTGGTTGCTGCTCTCTGACTGTACGAGGTAGCATTGATCAGCAAGGCATGAAGTGCTAGGGGAAGGTCTCCTGGGGTGGGATGCTGCTTTAGACACCTGAATGCGCCTACAAGGAAGATGTCTACTTGTGCCTTAGGCAGCACAACTCCCATTATTAATAGAGTTATAAAGCTTTATAAAGTTATATAAAATTATATGACGTTTAAAAAAGGTGAACTTCATAGTCATACACTTATCCTGAACGTGGGCAACGCCCTCCACTCCCTAAAGTTTAGTGTCTACAACCAAAAGCTATCCTTGCTTTCCAGACATATTAACAGTAGTCAGGTATTTACTCTGAATTACCAATGCTGAAGGTGGAGCAAAGAGGCAGGCGCCTACCTTTCCATCTGAGCAAACCCTGCCCACACGAACGGCTTTGCTGTCCCTTCCTCCACCAGCATGTCCTCCCGCAAGAGGGAGCCATGAACTAGCTCATGGGCTCCACAAGCTGCAAAGCAGGGCTCGAAAATGCATTTTGCTCAGTGAAGGACCCTCCATCCCTAGGCCAGGCTGGAAATTCAGCTTGTTTCCTTCCTGGAAATACAGTTCTTTCTCCACAGCCCATATTATTTTGTTTGGCTATTCAGTCCCACCGGTCTCTGTTAGACTTTCCCCACCAGCAGCCCACAGTTTTCTCGAAGTGCGGTTTCAGACGTGGTCACTGGGAGCTTCACCTGCTGCCTGCTCCCCACTGACCACCTCGTAGCGGCACCTCTCCTCATCTGTCCCACTCTGGTACTGCTTAGTTTCCAACTGCATGACAAAATGGGAGAGATTCAGCCACCTAAATTCAGGTATCTAGTGTTGTGTTATGGGATATGCTGCCTGGTCTGTATTTGCTTCTCCAGAAGCATCTGAGTATCCCATAGACCTCTGTCCCATGCAGATAACTTGGATGCTCCAGGACATCTATAGTGATATTATGTAGAGGCAACCAAATCCTGCCTGGGGGTGGGAGTCAGCTCAAAGATTTGGACAATTAAAGTAGGTGTCTCCACACAGGAGTATATTTGTGTGTTAGATAGCTGATACCCTACTAGGGCCATAAAATATCATGAAGAGATGCAGGAGATATTTCTGGACACTTGGCTTTGCTGTGTTTATTTTTATTTTTAAGCGGAATATGTTGATGCCTGTATGATATCAGTTTGATAGAATACTGAAATCTTCAAATTTCTCAGCAGAACACGCCGTTTCTCCCCCGACACCCCTTTCCAACCCCTTACAATGTTATAAATAACGTCTGTTTTTTCAGCTAGTCGGAGGAGCACTTCACCCCAACTGCAATCAAATCCTGCTGATTTACATTGCCATAACACAAATATGTATAAGTGTCTGGGGGAAGCAGGTGTCTCCCATAATTTAGTGTCCCAGGTTATCTCAGAGCTATCTCAGGCCCATTGACTGAAAAATTCAAATTGAAAGAGATGTCCTCCCTTCTCCTGCATACTCCCTTCCTCATGTTCTCAAAGGATGCGTGAGTCCCAGGGAAAGATTCATAGTTTTCTCAGCGTACAAAAAGGAGAGAACAGACATTTCACATGATGGCAGAAGCTTCTCCCTCATTGCTGTCTGCCACTCAGATGGATCTACATCTTCGTCAGCATATCCCTACTCAAGGGCATGTAGCTACAATGATTCCACCTGGCAGACACTTCTCAGGAGCCATCATGGGGACTTCAAGGTGACAATTGTCTAGTGGAGACATCTATGGCTGTCAGACCCATGGCTGAGGAGCTCGCTGCAGTGCTGGAGGGCTCTTCTATGGCCATGCCCTCTGCAGCTTTAGGAGAAGTCAATCCATTGGGTCACCTTGTTTTCATCCTGTATTGATGACTTCCCCACCAATTGCAGCAGGAATGCAAGCATCTTCTGGAAATACCTTTAAATACTTACTCACTGCTTCCCATGCCCCCATCAGAAGAGGCGACCCTCCTGGTGGGATTGATACCCATAGAGTACGTTTTTCAGGCCATTGTTAAATTAGCTAATGTAACCGGGTGAGGTGGGTAGGGACGCTACTCTATGGGCATTTTATATTGCTGTGGAAGTCAGAATTAGCAAGATCTACAGCACAGCAGAAAGATCACTAAAGGGTTTATCTGTGTTCCCCAGATTAAGAGACAGAAACAACCATCTTCGAAAGACCGTCTATCTCACCTCTCTCACACACATACCTCAAGACAGGGTTGAAGTCTTCTCTAGAAGTCCTTGTGTCCCCATTGACTCCAAGGGAAAACTAGAAGATGATGTTAGATTAGTCAGCTGGGATGGGTTTCATCTGACCTCTCTTGGAGGTTGACAGTACAGATGCCTCCATCTGAACTAGACTTCTGCACTTCCTTCATAGTCAATGGAGAGAAGCAAGTACTGGGTGAGTCTGCTAGAATATCACATTGTAGAAGTGACACTGGCTACATGAATGGCTCAAATGTGGGCTCTAAACCATAGACATCTCAAGTGGGGTGAGGGAAACCCCACTTGTAATTTGCATGTATCTAATATGAGACAAACTCCACCGAAAGCCACAAAACAGAGGATCCCAAAACATGGGTGATTCATCTTAATAATGCGAATGACTGACATAGTGATTGAAACAACCCTGCCCAGAATTCTGCAGTTGTTTGCGCTTTCATGCCCTGCATGGAAATGAATGAAAAAGCTTCCAGCAGTCCTGTCTGCTTGTAAACTGGATGAACTGGGAAGAGGCCTTTCTGTGACCATTGCAACACTGAGCATGAGGAATCTATCGACTATATGGAGGGTTGGTGACTTTCTCCAGCCCCAGCTGTAGGTCAGCTGCAGAACTGGTCATTAGGCAGGAGAGAGAGCTTTCCCCATGTACAAGTATTTCTTCTGTGATCCATATAAAACATGTCTCTTACCTGGAATAACCTGGGAGAGGAGGGGGAGAATAAATAACCACGAATGAAATGCAGAGGCATCAAGGCAGAATGAGATGGCAATACTTTGCTAGGTGGTGAGAGAGTTCCAGTGTTTCTAGGGCTTCTGGGAGCAAAAAGGAAACAGGGTTTTTACTTCAATATATATAGCACAACCTTTGGCCAAAACTGCTATCGAACACCTCTGTGCATCACTTTCCCTGAGCAGTCACAGGGTCATCTCTGAGTCAGGAGAGGTGGAGAGGTGGAGAGGTGGAGACTTGCTCCAAGCAACAGGGACTCTGGAGGGAAACCCTTTACCAAAGCTAATTTCACTCCAAATCCAAAGTTTTTTTCTGAGATAATTTTTTTTACCACAATTTGAAGGGAAACATGATCATATGAACGCATCATCATAACCTGTCAGTGAGAACATTGTCTGGGCAATGGCTGGAAATGATAGGGAAGGATTTTGAACGTAAGATAATTGGACAAGCACTCCTCCTCTGCTAGGTTATTAACACACCTGAGGTGTTGCATTTATCCTTCACTTCCCATGAAGAAAGAAAGGCAAGCATTTCCAGTCCATCTTTAAACAGAACAGGTCCACTTTTTGCAATTTTAAAAATAACTTTGCAGAATTAGAAAGCTGGGTTCCTGCTCCAGTCTAAGTACAATGTTGGGTCCTGTATGAGAGCTGAGATACAACCCTTGGCTTCAGCGGGAACCTGAGCCGACTGAAGTCTTCTTGTCAAGGTCGTTGTTTCATCCATTTCCCTGAAGTGCATAAAAATGGACATAAACGGCTCTCCTGCCGCATGGCTGCCCAGGACACTCAGCGGCGCCTGCGACTTTGAAATGAAAAGCCAACAGAGAAACCAGAAATGCAGAGAACAATGCACGTTGACTACAGGGAAGGTTTCAATTGTTGATATCAAGGCCACTGGGTCAGAACAACACCAATAAATATCATATGCAGAAACGGACTCAAATAAGTGACACTGGTTTCTTCTGCTCTGAAGGAGAACCCGTGCTGTCAGCTACCATTTCAGTATGACTGTTTGTAGCACAAGTCAAACACCATACGGACAGATTGATATAAAAACTGTACCATGAATCTCACTTGTCCTCTGCTCTTTGTGCAAAACCGAGGGTGCTGCTCATGACTTCTGCAAACTCTGATAATCTGCACCTCATGTATGACCCTGCTGGACGTCCAGTGGTGCAACACTGGTTCCCAAGGGAAAGCAATAAGGAATAATGGGCGTTCCATCCATAGACATAGCAAATAAATCTGTTTTGTTCTGTGAAAAGTGCTCTGACACAGGTGATCCTGGGTTGCAACACAGGAAGTTCCACCTGAACGTGAGAAAAAACTACTGTGAGGGTGAAAGAGCAGTGGCACAGGCTGCCCAGAGAGGCTGTGGAGTCTCCTTCCCTGGAGCCATTCCCACCCCGCCTGGACGCAGTCCTGTGCCCCTGCTCTGGGGGTGCTGCTCACGCAGGGGCTGGACGGGGGGAGCTCCGGGGGTCCCTTCCAACCCCCACCTTCTGTGATTCTGTGATTCTGAAAAAATAAAAGTCCTCTTTGTTTGTCAAACTATCCTTGAAAAGCCAGAAAAGTGACAAAGCATTTCCCCAGGACTCCCTGGAGCAGAGAGCGGACAAATGCTCATTTCTAATTTATGGGCATCCCTGAAGCATTTGATCCTGTTTAAGAGAACAGCATGAGCACTCGGGGGTTGAACAATGGCTTCAGGCAATAGGTACAGGAACCCATAGTGCTGACCACTTCTAAGATGGCAAGATCATACCTTTTAAGGAGAAAAATGGCATTTTTAATAATCCAGTATGTTTCATAGAAATGAAGTCCTGGCAGCCCAAGCACAAACCAAGCTGGTTAATTCCAGACTGCTGTAACAACTTGGTTTTGGGTAAGGCACTAGCATTTGAGGAATTGAGGGGTGGGAGAACAGTGGAACATACTGACTCAGCCCTGGGGAGACTTTCTGGCAATTTCCACATGTTTTTATTTAAATGCATAACGAAACCAAATGAGCTCTCTGCAGAGTGCAGGTTGATGCGTTATGACAAACGTATGTGTTTTCCATAAGATAACAACCCATTCAAACTGAAACCATGTGAGAAGAACCTTAATTAATCTGCACAGTTTTCCTTAGTAACCTGTAACCTTACCTCTGAGGTCTAAAGTTGTTCTTAGTTCTTCAATATTCAGATGCTTGGTCTGTGTGGCGTAAGAGTGGAGATGGGAAATGACCTGTGGCCTGCACTGCCTTGACCTGAATGTGTTAACTAACCATCTGGATATTTTCCAAGGTGTTTGAAAGCAAAATGAGCAAGTGCAGCATCCTGGAGACATAGTTACCCAGCCACTGACGAGATCTGCAGCCTGGAGATTAGGGTCCAAGACAGATTTGGCTTGCAAGGTAGGAAGCACACAGTATGGTAAGTGGGGAGAGAGTGGGGTAGAGGATGTACAGGGCACAGGATTTGGGCTGTGTTTCTCATGGTTTAGGGGATCATAGCATCACAGAATGGTTTAGGTTGGAAGGGACCTTTAGAGGCCATCCAGTCCAACACCCCTGCAGTGAGCAGGGACAGCTTCAACTAGACCAGGTTGCTCAGAGCCCCGTCCAACCTGACCTGGAATGTTTCCAGGGATGGGGCACCGACCACCTCTCTGGGCAACCTGGGCCAGGGTCTCACCACCCTCAGTGTAAAAAATTTCTTCCTTATATCCAGTCTAAATCTACCCTCCTTTACTTTAAAACCATTACCCCTCGTCCTGTCACAACAGGCCTTGCTAAAGAGATCGTCCCCATCTCTCCTACAGTCCCTCTTTAAGCACTGGAAGGCCGCAATAAGGTCTCCCCGCAGCCTTCTCTTCTCCAGGCTGAACAGCCCCAGCTCTCTCAGCCTGTCTCCATAGCAGAGGTGCTCCAGCCCCTGATCACCTCCGTGGCCTCCTCTGGCCCCGCTCCAGCAGGTCCATGTCCTGTCTGTGCTGGGGGCTCCAGAGCTGGACGCGGCGCTGCAGGGGGGTCTCACCCGAGCGGGGCAGAGGGGCAGAATCCCCTCCCTCGCCCTGCTGCCCACGCTGCTGGGGATGCAGCCCAGGGCACGGCTGGCTTTCTGGGCTGCGAACACACATCGTTGGCTCATGCCCAGCTTTTCGCTCACCAGTACCCCCAAGTCCTTCTCCGCAGGGCTGCTCTCCATCCCTTCATCCCCCAGCCTGTACTGATACCGGGGGTTGCCCCGACCCAATATGTTAGAAGGATGAGTTAGAAGGATTTGGGTTCAGAAAGTCAAGGGTGGAGAAAAAGAGAGAAGAGCTGAAGGAAAGCAAGGCCAAAGCCCCAAGAGAAGACTTGGGAGGTGAAAACCCTTCTTCCTTGTTCCCGTACATCCAAGGTTGTGCATGCAGTTGCCTTCAACATTCCCAAACATATCTGTAAGATGATGCTCTGTGACACCCCTGCCAGCCCATCATGTACATGACTCTTTGTACCTATGTATTCCTTTCATCATCTGCTGCTGAGAGAGCAGGATGGTTTTCCAAAGTCCCTGATCTGACAGAAAGGCTATTAGCAGGGTCCTTAGTGGTAATTACCAGGGATCCTAAAGCAATGACATGGAAAGGTGGACCTTCCCTCTACCAGTGCAGGTGGAAGGATTTTTACAGGGCTGACCCACTGCATAGACCTCTCCTCCTCTCCTCCTGCAAAAGAGGGGTTTTTCCTTCCCCCTCTTCCACCACCATCCCAGAGAGCCAACTGATGCTGCAAAGCTGCCCTGTCCTGTGAGAGATGCCTTTATTCCCCTGGAAATGAGAAAAGACATTTTTCACACATACACACCGTTGGCATGGAAAAGCGCTTCTAAAGATGTTTCTACCCTACCTTGATTTAGGAACCCTCCTTCCCATTTCACTACCTGCATCACATTCTATAGCTGCAATTTTCAAGGATTCGTGAAGAATCCTCTGCTGTCATGTAATAAAAGTGACACTTGAGCTAATAAGTTATGGCAGCTTTATGGGGCTATGGATTTTATGGAGCTATTCTGAGATTTTCATTTGCCTGCTTATACAAATATAGGGACAGCTCATCGCTCTCTGTGTATAAAAAACTTTTTCTCTGTGTATCTTCTGTGAATCTGAGACCAAGCTCCAGCCATGAGGACCTCCTCATACCTTCTGATTGCTCTTCTTGTCTTAATTTTCCAGCATTTTCAAGGTAAACATGGGAGGGTACTAGCGAACCAATCCTGTCGTTTCAAGGAAAATGTCCAAAAGTGCCTGAATTATTTGGGAGCCTGGGAGAATTTTAAATAGTGCTTGGGAGCAGGTCTTCAGTTGTGCAGAGTATAACAGCACCCCTGACTCCGTGAGAAATGAAACTCAACCTGTATAATGGAATGATAAAGACTGAGAGCCAGGAAGCTTTGAAGGTCACCATAAGCAGGCAGAGCATCAGTTTAGGGAGCACTCTCGTGTCCTGTAAGCTTTCTTGCTGAAGACTAATCCATAGCTATGGGACAATGTGACATTAAACACCCCTTTAGAGTTATCCCATTTCCACAGGTTGTCACTGGTTTGGGTGCAGATCCTATCAGGAAATGTTTTCCAGGTCTCAGGAGAACTCCCATTGAAAGCTGGGAAGGAGAGAAAGTGCTTCTGGACTACACAGTCGCCCCATGCTTAGAGAACCCACTTGCAAAATGAAAGAGCTGGGGTAGGATTATGGTCTCCAGAGATCAACATAGGCACCTGTGTGCACTGAGATGCCCTAGCGTACCTGAAATATCATCTCAAGGGGGAAGATGGGGCACAGACTGCTGAGACCTTCTATGTGGGCAGCTGGAGCCTGGCAGGACACCATGGACCACCTCAAACAACCCTGTGCTCCCATATGCAGATATCTCAGTGGAGCCCACTGGCTGTACAGCGCATGGGGTCTAGAGACCTATTCAGCAGCTCACATGTGCACGTCCCAGTAAGGGTGGGCTGAGCTGACTCTGCTAACTGCTCTGCCTCGCTCTTCCCAGCAGGCTTCATCTGCCTAAACACAGGTACTTGATGCTGTTAGTGAACCCTCAGCTATCTGGGGTACTCAAGACATTTGCACAGGGTGAGGAGGTATGGCATTGGCCAAGCCTTATACCTAAGGGTGCCTGAAATATCACTGGATGGTTGCCTCATGGCCACAGAAATCCCCTACCCACTGTTGAAAACTGGAGCTCAAACACCCAGCTCACATGGAGACACCTATGGCTATGTGGCTGAAGCCCACTCCTGTTTTCTGAGCCACATCCTGCATTTTACTTCTGTAGTGCAGAAGGAACAGCAAGAGACATCATGAAAGACTTGCTCCAGAAGAGCCTGTTGGCTAAGGTAATGTCAAAAACTAGCAGGAGAGAGTTTTGGACTTAGGTCTGCCACGTCCCTGAGGGCAACCTCAGGCCATTAGCCATCCCAGAGTAGACCCAGGATCCTTTCTTAGTTAAGAAATAATAGTTTGATGCTTGTATGAAGTTTGCAACTATTTGGCCCCAAAGCTGTGAGGGGACCTGTAAGCTGTTTGCAGATATTAGTTACATTTATTAAATAAGGCTGGAAAAGAGCGTGGGCGATATTTCAGTTGGAGATGCTCTTCCTCAGCTTTTTTTTCTATATACAGAAGACAGGCTGGAGTTTGGTTCTTTCTGCTCCTTAAAAGCCTGGATAAAACTGAGGCAGCACCACTTCATGTGATCGTTTCTAAAGACCCAACTCTTATTTCCTTTGTGTCCTACACCTGCACAGCGCAGAAAGTTTCATTTCAGTACGAACAGAAATTTTCGCATTAAGTGAAATAATGTATTTTTTTTTCCCAAGGGCAATTTCATAGCAATAACTTGGAGAAGTCCCAGTTCACTTCAGTCCAAATCAAACTCAATTCTCTTTTCCAGCCTGATGCATCACTCAGAAGTTCAGCTATGCATGCAACACAGGCTGTAGATTACTCGCAGGCAACCTAACCACAAAGCCATTGATCTGATAACGTTTTGTGCCTATCCTTTCTCATCAGGGTACAAAATGTGTTCTCTGTGCAGGCAGCAAGACCTGGGACGCCTTGGACGCTCTCCGGTGTGGTCTAAGAGGGAGCTGCAGACATTACTGCCACGTAAATGAGTATCGGATTGGAAGCTGCTTGTATAACAAATACAGATGCTGTAAGAAATACCCAGGAATATTCAATGTTCCCAAAGAATAAAGAGAAGAAAAAGGAGGTGTATTCTTAGGTTCAAAGATATCTCTGCTCTTTAACTTAGGTTCATTCATGATTCTTCAATAAAAGGATTTTTCTTCTGTTTCTGATGCTGAGTATATGCATTCCCTCTTTTCCTTCTGGAGTTAACTTCTCACACTGCTAGGTGCAATAACTTGGTTTAAGGGGAAAAAGTCCAACATTATCCTCTATAGATATAACAAATTAAGACGGGTTGTTCTGATAATGTGCCAGTTTTCTGTATCTCACACAAAGAAGGCGGATTCATGTTTTATTAAGATTGTATTTTATTTTGTTAACTAATATTTTATTAAGCTTCTGCTGTAACTCATATTTGTCATAACAACTGAGAAAGAAATACATACATATCATTCATGAAATATCCCCAGTTTGTCTGATGATAATTATGTGGATGGTTTAACAATTTTGATTAATGTATAAGATTAAGAGTTTGGAAAAAAAATATCTTCTACCCTTCACCTTGCCAGAAGTTTCAGTGTAGTTTCTCAGGCAAGTCTCTCAAAAGGGAAAAAAAAAACCTAAACCCGTCTGGTATCTAAATCCAGACGTATTCAGATGCATGAAACTAGATGTCCAAGCATGAAAATTAGGGGTAGGTTTACTCTTTACAAATAAATTTGGATTTTGTTACACCAAGGCAAGTTGTAGATGCAGCTTGCACCCACTGCAAAAATTCGTATGGAAGAAAGGCTTTTCAGGGCTGTTTCATACGACACTGCTGGATAAGATTATTGCTTTTCTGTCTGACAGCTCTCTAGCTGGGATAGGTGAGACCTAGCTCCAGTTCTGTTTTTCCCTGGGGTACTTAAATCCATTAGTGCTCCTTTTCAGACTATCGAGTACTAAAAAAAATGTTCAATTTGCCTCCTTTACCCTGTTGTATGTGGTATAAAAAACCCCCATACATCTACTGGAGTAGGGACAGTACCCTGGCTTACGGAGGGAGCGGTCTAGCTGACACAGCGGGGTTTTGGGACAGGATTCCTTGCTACTAGAAGTGCTTTATTTTGTATTAAACCTTTTGATCATTGCATCACAAAGCAGGACCGTTACAAACTATTCTATAACCTTTGCTTTTTTTCTTTTTTTTTTCTCCTACAAAATGATCCAACCAGCAGTTCACAATTGAGAAGATTTAAGAATTGACCCAGCTGCCCACACACAGAGACTAGAGCTGTTTGAGCGGCCCTGTGACATTAGAAATGTGGATGCCTGCCTGGGGTTGGCAGATGTCATGCGGGAGCTATGGGGGATCTGCACCCTCATGGAGCAGCAGCTGGAGGGGATCCGCGAGGCATCTTTAAGGACAATAGACTCTTAGCTCTGGACTTGGCCAGCTAAGCACAAGTACCTACAGTGCAGGTTTCAGCACGTGTGTTGTCTCCTAAGGTCTCGTAAGAGTTAAACAGGTGATTAACAGGTGACCACTAATTAAACATCTCATTCCCACACAGCCACATCCATTGTAGATGCCTACATCTTGGTATCCGAGTGTAGCACTGACCACTGCCATTGAGCTTCAATCAGCTGACCACACATGAGTGTCCAGGGCCATTTTAAATAAGTTAGACCATAGACATGGCCATCCATTTGCCCTTCTATTTGTATGCAGACTGCCTCAGAAGTCCAGGTAGTCCTGTAAGATTCTGTGGATACCCTAGGGAAGCCCACAGGAGTTAGGCCTATATACTTGGGAAACTGAATTGAGTCCATAATATCAACCAACCAATATTGTCAGAAACAAAATTTGTTGTTTAGTTTTATTTTTCAGGTTTTTTTTATTTTTCAATTTTATTTTTCAGTTAGGGAAATGATGCAAAACCCAATTTCTTTGCATTGATGAATGGAGACTGCAAACATTGCAGCAGCACCTTGGACCCTCTGCTATACTCAAAATCATCAACAGTCTTCTGATATTCCCAGGTGCCTTCTCTCCCACCAAAACAATGGCTAATTTTCTCTCGGTGGTCCATTGCCCACCACCTTGATCTCTGAAGGTAACAAGTAATGAAGCTCTCCGGGTGGGTTGGTATTGAGGAGCAGCCTTCCCAGTGGCTGGATAGGGACGTAGAGTTACCTCTCCGTTTCCTTTTGTGACCCTCTGCCATTGTTCAGGTTTAGCCGTGTGCAGCGGACAGGCTGTACTTATTGCCTTCGACACTCCCCACTGCCAAGGTCCCCCAGACAGCCAGGTCTGATCCCACAGCCCTATAAATGAAAGATTGCTCCCTCCTCCCCTGCTCAAAGGTTCTGGCATTGTGACCCTGCCTCCACACTGCAGCTGAGACCTTCCACCATGAAGCTCTTCTCCTGCCTCATGGCTCTTCTCCTTTTCATCCTCCAGGCTGTTCCAGGTAAGGGGCAAGACCCACACTGGGGTCTGCCTGTGTAGGAGGTACAATTAGCTCATGCGGTGGTGCAGAATGTACTCCTCCATGTTCTTCAGCTCCTTTCATTAGAGCCATTCCCTATTTCTCAGTCTAGAAGCAGAAGTGAAAAATTAACCTCTGGTGACCAGATGTCAAACCAGAACCTCCCCACAGAAGCCACTACCAGGTGTTGGCTCCTTATGACTCTTTGACGTCTCTTTATGCCACTTTGTGGTACTATTAGAAGATGGTACCATGGAAATCATCTGCCTCTTCTTACCCCAGGGTCATAAATTGTCTCCTTTGTGTACGGGACAAAAGCAGCAGAGGTGTTCCCCTGTATCACTCGAGTTGAACTACACCAGTGAAGTTTACTTAAGCTCTCTGAATATGCTGGTTCCCCTTCCTCAGCCTTTCTGCCACACTGACTCATTTACTGATTGTGCTTTCAGCCTAGCTCTTCTTCATGCTTAATGAAACTCTCCACCTTAGAGTAAGTCTTTCAGAAAGGGAGGGAACTGGGCAAAACTCTTGTCCCTATTAACTGGGACAAATCCCAGCTTTTGATTTTTTTTTGAGTCATAGGTACATCTCAGGACATGCGAGCACCCTGCTGTCCCCTGCATGACCAGCCTGCAACATTGCGGTCCTCGAGCTCAGAAGCATCCAAAGGCTGGGCTGTCCCTACCCACTACAGCATGCATGACCAGGATATGCTCAGAAACTTGCCATCAACAGCTACATTTTTCTCTAGTTGTACAAAGGCCTTCCCTGGAGTCCTGTGAGGTCCCAAAACTTTTTGAAAAGCTCCCTTGAGCTTTGGGGGTATTTGTATCAGAGCCCTAACTGGGGTCCGTGGGGTTTCAGCAGAAGGAATACCATGAGAAATGGACTGATCCCGCAGCACAGCTGGGAATTGCATTCTTCCTGTAGGTCTCAGCATGGCCAAAGACACCTTACGCTGTGTTGGATACCACGGTTTCTGCTTCCATTCAAAATCCTGCCCAGAGCCGTTTGCCGCATTCGGAACTTGTTCTCGGCGTCAGAAAACCTGCTGCATAGGTACGTGTGGATACCCTGCCCAGGCAGGCAATATTCGGAGAGGAGATTACTAAAGTCAGCAAAACACATGCTTGTTCTGTCTCCAAATGGCCTAAGCCACCTCCTCCCATCTACAGAGATGGACCTGACTGTTCTGTTAATGGCAGCACGGAGCACAGGACCAGAATTGCCATTTTGAGCTGGCCAAATAACGTGTAGCCCAATGTCCTGTCTCCAACAGAAAAGATGCCTGGGGAAAGAAAACAAAAATTATGGCCCACACAGTCCTCCTTCCTTGATATGTCTTCCTGTAATCATCTGTTGGGGGACTGCTGACTGCATCCACACTGCTATGTTTAATAGGGGCCAGCTGACCTCTTCCCTGTACGTTTTTCTAGTCCTTTCTGGACTTGCTTATTTTTGGAGCTCCTCAATAGTCAACATATATCATTACGTCAATACACGCTTTATAGCCAACTGTGCTCATGAGACCTAAGGTGCATCTGATCCAGCATCCTGTATCTGTCCATGGCCAGGAGTGGATGTTTCTATACAGTTATTCTGTGTATGTAAAATTACTATTAATATAACCATATAATTACACTTCTTTATATATTCTCCTGGCTTACATGGATTTGCAGCTCAGAACTTTTAGATTTAAGTAAGTTTGTGCTTAAAATTCCTTGCTGGATTTTCTCCCCTTAGATTAGGAATTCTTTCTGTTTTTTAAAAAACTCTTCCCTTATAATTTTATTCAGTACGACCTATTTCTGTACTACAAATGAAAGGTAGTCATTCTGCATCCACCTTCTTCATACCTCTACAATATCCTTCCCACAGTTGTTTCTTATCCAGGTTGGTGGGTCACAATTTTCTCTTTTTCCAGAAGGGCTCTGATGACCCCCATAGTCCTTCTTTGTGTCCTTGCTTTTGGAGACAGAGTAACCAGAGCTTCGTGACACTTTCCATGTATGAGTTGGTTCAGATGGTGATGTAATATTTTCTGTTTTGACTTAAATCCTTTTCATTGCAGACACGACATCAAACTTCCACACTTGTCAAGACGAAGGGGGTCATTGTGTACCTCCAGAAATCAAATGTCTGCAAGAACAAGTGGGACTTTGCCCTCACAGAGAATGGAAGTGCTGCACAGAAGTGTGATAAAGACCTCATGGAATTGCAGAAAACCACCGAAATGCATGGACAAGGAAACAAGCAAGTTTTCTTCCTAATGTTGTAGAGAAGATGTTTGGTTTTCTCAACATGCGAAGTGTATAACTGACTAGAGGTGACATGTTTCTTTATATAACTAAGGCAATAAATACTAAAAAAACGGGTCTAAGTTTTATATGTATGAAAAGAGGCAGAACATCTCTCTATTACACCCCAACACAGAAATCCACAGAAACTTTGCTGTAATGTCCTTGGAAATGACATGCCCTCATAATCCAAACATCACCTCCTTCTCTTTTCTTCCTTCCTTCCTTCCTTCCTTCCTTCCTTCCTTCCTTCCTTCCTTCCTTGCTTCCTTCCTCCCTAATAGAAGGAAAGATGATGTCTTTTCCTTCTATTAAAGTGATAGAAACAAGGACTGTCCACCTGGCATGGTCAGTCCATGTCTATACTATTCAACTCCCGTTCTCCAAAGCAGGATGCCAATCAACTGCTCTTCCCTGCCTCCCTATCTCCATCAATAAGCTGCACTCACCTGAGGACAGGTCCCATCTATGGGAAGTCTTCATGGGTGACTGGGAAAACCTATCTAAAACTATCTAAAATCATTTTATGCTGTCTGTGCTTCCCTCTGTGGTAAGTTTGAATTTATTAACTGCAGAAGTTTCATTCAAAAGGTAGACAAAAAAGTGTTTGTTTCTCCATGTGCTCAGCAGCTCCCAGACATGACTGCTGGCTTTCTAATTTATCCGTGTGAAGGCTGAGTAGCTCGACATCTTTGTAGAGGAAAATGAGAAGGGGTGGCATTCATCTCCCAGCCACCTAAAAATGACCCTCAGAGCACGAGCTGTGGCACCTTCCTTGGATGGGAGGATTTCAAACCCTTCCCACACCGTACAGAAAGCCCCTTGCAGCAGCAAAATTCCATCATCCTGTTTCTCAACAGCTGAGATATCCTTTCCTCTGGTCTGAACTAATGCAAATGACTTGTTTACATCCCCACCATACACTTCAGAAGGGCCATTCTCTAAATCAGTGTGTTAACCTTCATCCTAGTCATCCTAGGCTGCTCTTCTGGTCTACAGAGAGGAACAGATCCACTGGCAATGTCATTACACTCATCCCTCACTGGCCAAAGAGTGGCCTCCCTCTTAGCCAGCCAGAATTTAGACAGGTGAGACGACCTGGTCTAACACTTTCTTCCTCCTTTCCAAAGATGTGTAAAATGATATTGACCTCTGCCAGTGGGAAAGCTTCATTTCCATAGCAGCATCACCGCTCCATGTGACAGTCCAGGTAACCCACCAAGAGCTTAACAGGGATTCTTAGTAATTGGAGATGAACGCTCTTCAAATGAGATCTCCAATCAGTTGTTCAAACTAATTTAATTAATTTTCTCCTTGGAATATTCATGCTGCAAGAAATTCTTTGCAGTCTTTTAATATCTCCCAGGGTGTTTTCTGCCATGGTTATTGCTGGTAGTTCAAGTATTTTATACAGGTGTTCCCCGAGTTTGTATCACAAATCAGTCAGGTGTGTGTATCTTGCAGCTGGAAACAGCAGAACCCTTCCTGAAGCCACATTTTTTTACCTAGGATGGAGGACTAAAGGGGAAGAAAGGTTTAGAAATTATTTGAGAATTTTTTTTAAGCATTTTGGCTTTGACTGTTGTCTGCCCTTCGTATTTTTTGCTAGAGAAGAGAGAGGGCAATTTATATAACTACACACAGGGAAAAAAAAAATGTCAAGGGAAGGAAAAACCCACAAATATATAAGCATTATGTAGTAGATGCCAGCCCAGGCTTATGGTTTGCCTACTCCAGTTGATCTGCATTATTTTAGGAGTTTTTAGTGTCAGCAGGTCTTCCTGGAGGAGTCTTGGCAGGATAAGCAAAACCAGAAAGACATGGAAAGAGAAGCAATGCTGTAGTTGGTTTGCCTGCTTCAGAAATGGGTAGGAGAAGCTGATTCTCCTTCATTTCATAAGAAACTGTTCTTCTGAGAAAACTGTGACAACGGCTGTCGGTAGGAAGCTGCTGTCCCTGGCTCTCTGCCTCACCCCAATGCCAGACGTCGTGCCCTGGGAGGAGTCATAAAAAGGAAACATCTACTTGCAGACCTACCTCTCTTTTACAGTCTTCTTGATTAACCTAATCTTACTTACCAGCATCACGTTGGTGTTATGCTTGGATGCTTTACAGGACTGAGGACAATTAAGCTTTCTTCTTGAAGGAAACAGCTAATGAAGAAGTGAAGCACAGAGGAAGTCTGCAGGTGAGAGGTCACTCCACCATTTCACTATGGCTCTGATGGTTGAATGACACAAGTCTGTAGGTCAAGGTCTATACACAGAGAAAGCCAATTGGCACAGCTGGAAAAGCTGGACAGGTGTGAGCACACAAGTCTTTATCCAGACCTGAAACAAAAGTGGCTTTTCCAAAGGAAAATTGAAGTGTGATTTACTCCCATGTTGAGTGTAAAGGTTATTCCAAAGGATACTGCCCTCACACTGGTCCAGGACACTGGTGAACTGGGACACTGGTTCCAGAAAACAGTACAGAGGCATCCAGAAAGTTCAGATCAGAAGTCGGACCTAAGTCTTTCTATGTCTTACATATTGACTTTCACCATTAAGCCTTACTTTTATTTTCTTTCTTCTCCTCACTGTATTTCTGTTAGTTTTAGCTGATTTTGGTTGGGTGGTGGCACTTTGTAGTAGTTTGCTAATCTATTCAAGATCTCAGCTTCCCTGAGTCATGAAGGAGGGCAATGCTTAACTTTAGCACAGGGGGAAGAGGCACCTTAACTAGCAAATTAATGGCTTGCTAGATTTCACTGAGGTGCCATCAGATAGAATCAGCAAAGAATAAAGAGCTTGTTATTAGCCCCACGTTGGAGCTTGTGTGTAGATAAAGCACACAGGAAAGACTCACAGTTTGCACAGTTCCCAAAGAAACTCGTCGAGGGACTCACCAAGTCACCTTAACCATGGATGAAACCCCTCCCGTGAAAGCAATTCACCCACCCGCAAAGGCACATTGCAAACCCGAAACATGGAGTGACCTGGGGGCGTGAAGGAGACCCAAGGCTCAGCAGCCGCGCAGACGAGGTCCCAGCAGCTGCAGCTGTCCAGCCAAGCATTTATCGTTTCTCAGAAGATCCTGGGTCAATGTCAAATGAAAAAGGCCACGATCTGATTTGCAGGTGGTGTGCATCCAGTGACTGCTATTTCATGAGATGGTTTTAAAGCCAGCACCGTGTTCCTCCAGCTTTCCTAAGACACCCACAGCCATCACTGGCTGCTCGCCATGGCCTGAGGTTATCCGGGGGGGCAGGAGGAGGGGCTCGTTGGGGTCTATAGCCCAACTCTGCCAAAGAGGTGGAAAGGATCTTGCTTATCCATGTAAGTAAAGACTTACTGCCCTCAAAACCCCGACACTGAGTATCTTGCCTTTGCTGCCTGTTTTCATAAAGAAAAGTTTCTCCCCAGCCCAGCTACAAAATTTAGCATTAGTAGCCCCTGGAGTTAACACAAAGGTGCATCTGTACTAGCACGTCGGTTCGCCCCTTGCTTTGCATGGAGATGTTGGCTACTGGGTCGTCTGTACTGCATTCACAACCATTTACACCGCATTTCCACTCCGGAGTGAACCAACTGCGTGTTTGTGTATGGAAAGCCATGCGCAGAATCACACGCTGCGAAGATGAACCTGTCCCCACCGCTTGGCCCAAGGAACTCAGAGAAGATGCTATTAACAGCGATAGTACTTAGATATCCACAGGTGTATAGTGTATGTACGGTGCGCTGTAAATCCATAGCGTACATTTCCTAGGGAGAACTCGGATTTTAAGATGGCCACACTTTAAGCAGGGGGGTGGACTGTTGAAGTCCCCTCAAACCTGATTTTTAACTGATTCTAACAAGTTGTGGGTATGTGTGTGCTATCAGTGGGACAAGTCCCTTTTGGAAACTGCTGTCTCAAAAAGCAAATAGTTATTTCACACAAGCAAAAAGCAAAGAGGTGAGGCGTTAATTTTTTGGCAAGACTGCACTGTCCTGCCCCTTCCATGCAAGCTCTTGTCCCATCATTCAGACACAAAAGATATCCAGATGTGCGCCCTCTTTACGTCGCAAAAGACCCTCCAAACTCTCTTCCCAAGGCTGACCTGATCCACACTGTCATGGGCCACAGGCAAGAAAGCTCTTTCAGGTCTAGGGTTGTCCCTGCATCCTTAGTGAGCGGACCAGCACATGGGGAGCATGCAAAGGGTCCTGACCTACCACGCACCGTCTCGTCTCAGAGACAGCAAGGAGAAGCAAGCAGTCCTACAACCCGTTTGAGAGAAGGTACATCTCACCCTCACACAAGGAAGGTGAGGATACAGCACACAGCCGGACCAGCCAAGCTTTGTCATCAGTTATAAGGCATGAAGAGGATGAGGAGAGGTGGGTAATGTTGCTGGGGGGGGGGCACTGCAAGGGAAAATCAAGCCCGCACCCCTCTGTTGGAGTGGAAATGCACTGAAAAAGCAACACGTCCAGAAAAATGGCCTGGGGAGAGGAGGTAGAAAACTTCTCTCCTTAGCAAAACCTGAGCAGGCCCACCTGGAAATTATCAGACTGCAGCAGGCAGGCTGCTGACGCTGCTGTGCCAGAGATCAGTATCTCTCTGGCACAAAATGGTCCAAACTGGGAGCTCTTTTGCCAGACCTGCCTTACAGGTTTGCCTACCACATAGCCCAGAGGGGCAAGTCCAAACACTATGATGTGCAAACAGTCGTGTAAAGGTCCCAGACCAGCTCCTTGCTGTAGGCCCAAGGGAACAGCCCCACTCCTAAGGGACTAGTTCTCACTCCAAGAGGGTGGTTTGACCTATTTCTGGTCCAGGAAGTGACCATGGAGTAATGAGAATAAGTGGACAAGGAATAGGAGGGGTTTGTCAGCACTTGACTGCCCTAGATCAGGACTGGTCAGCCTTTGAACAAGATGCTTTAACCCATCTGAGCCTAGAGACAGAGAAAACCTGTCTTTTGTCCTTCTTGGCTTCAGACTCAGTTGCCCATAGCTGGATGTTGGTGTCACTTGAGATGACCCAGGATATCATGCTGGGCTTCCAGAGTGTCTTGTCTGCCGCTGTGACTCATGCAGAAATCCCCAATACCTAGGCATCTCAAGGGACATAAATCAAGCTTTTCATGCCTGCTGATCGAGGACAGAAAACTTTGACTCTATCTAGTACATCTGAACTACATTTTTTGAGGGGGAAGGGAATTTTTAACCTCATCTTTCAACTCTCCAGTTTAGGATGTATTCACACATACTGTTATATTAACACAGCTGAAGGGACAGCAAAGAGCAGGATGAGGCAGGGGCAGCAGCCAGGCGAGGGTAGCTGAAATAACACAGGCTGATTTTACAGCGAGAGCTGCATATCTATCACATAATTACCACCAAGTGGTGCATTTCTGAGCTAATCGGCTACCTCCTCCACCAGTGCTGTGTGCTCATCACGCTCAGGAATGAAGCCTCCCAAATTCCTTGGAAGCCAAAGCTGGAATAGCCTTTTTGGCAGGAAAAAAAAATCACACCCAGGTTTCAACTGGAGAAAATATTCACATGAGCTCGGATAAAAAAATTAATCACTCCTAGCCTGCCCCGTTCTCCTTGCAGCTCCTCAGGAGTCCTTCCTTGCAGGTTGCCACCCTTCCACCCATCAGCTCCCCGGGGACTTTGCTGGCTGCAGGTGAAGGGCAGAGATCCCCCTGAGCGTCTTTTTCTACTGAGCTGCCTGCAGCGGGCAATCTACCAGTCCAAAATGCCCACTGCCAGAGAGGGCAATCAGGGAAGCCAATAACCAGCGAACGTGAAGCAAGACAGCATTGTTTGGAGCCACAGCACTGGGTCAGAACGACACAGAGGGTTTCTCAGCAGCAAATGTTACTCCTAAGACTGGAATATAATTAACTACTGCCTACTCCCTCCCTCTTCCCGGATGCCATCCAGCATGCCAGCAGCACGCAGAGGCTTCTGCAAAATCTCACACTGAGCCCTGTGGCTTTCCAGCAGGACCAAAGCAATGGGGATCCTTTGGTTCATTTTAATCTTCATCTCCCTGAGCAGTCACGGTAAGACCAGGAAGGCCGAGGGTGGTAAACAGAGGTATCTGGGAACAGGAATAATCTTTCCTCACTTTTTCTGTAATCAAATCAAAATATTATAGGTACTGAGGGAGAAAGGCGCCCTCAGGTTTCTGGATGAGGTAGTGGGTCAGACACTTTGGCAAAATGCATGATTTAATCCCTTGGGGTAATGCAAAAATGAGCAGGGAAGAAGCTGTGAAAATGGGGCACCTCACTGGCTTTCTAGGAGCAGACTGGTTGGAGAAGCCCTAGAGGAGATATCCTGTGCTCTGGGAAAACGTTGCTGCCTTTTCTCAGGCTGCAGTTGCCTCCTTGGTAGGGCGAGAACAACCACTCTGACCTCCCGCGCACGGTCTTTGCCAACGCCCTGAAAAAACAACCTCATGATAAAATGCTCCTTGACTGAGGTTGGCTCTGCAACTTGGGTTTTTTAACAGATGTCTGAAGGGGCAGGGATCTCCCCGGTGTGCTCTTTGCAGCCATGCATGCCCAGGCTCCATGCACGCTCGCAGTCCTATCGTGGCTGGCCAGGCACATGGTGCCGGAGGAAGATCCACACGTTTTACCCACCAACTTGCTGCTTCTTTGTACAGGAGATGCTCATGGACCAGACAGCTGTAACCACAAAGGGGGCTTGTGCCGAGTTGGGAACTGCATTCCTGGTGAATATCTGGCTAGGTACTGCTTTGAACCCATCATTCTCTGTTGTAAAAATTTATCACCCACTACTGTAAAGAGCTGAAGGTTTCCAAAGCAGCAAACTGCAGCGCATGGAGAGCTGGAGGCTCCACTAACAAAGAATGAGCTGCTGTTGGGAATGAAGCGTTGTGCCTTTCTGTGATGGTTGCACCCCTGGGAGAACATGGCTGTGGATTCACTCGTGGACTTTTGGACATGTTGCTTTTTGCTTTTGCTGTGACTTTCTAGGAAACACTGTGACAAGAAGAAATTGGGTCCACCCAGACTATGTATTGCCCCTTTTGGCATCTGGTTGTTACCTGTTACAGACAGGTGAGAAATTGCCTTTCCCCTTACCTGATTGCAATAAACCTGAAGTTTAACAGAACAGCGAGTGCCCCTCTGTGACTCCTGATGACACTCAGCAAAGCTGCCGGTGGTGGGATGCACACTCTGCCACTGAACAGGAGTGAACACAGCAGCCCACGCCATCCCAGCAGAGCAGAGTGCCTCTGTCTCATTATTTCCCTTCCCAGAGTAAAGACGTGCAATGAGGGCAGCCTTTTGTCCATCATTTTTGGTGCAAAAGCTATCTAGTTTGACATAAAGGCAAGCGTGGTCTGTGTTTCTCAGGCAAGTCCCCCCCCCATATTTACTCTTCCTTTCCAGGCTGTGCCAGGTTCTTACAGGCACCGGGAAGGGCTGGTCACAGAAATAAGGCACAGAAAAGGAGCAGGGATTCCCCACACACATACAGACCCCTTTGCCCATGGGGTTCATAGCAGGAATGTGCTGTCCATCAGCCGCCGCCTAGACCAGAAAATGCAAAGCCCAGCAGGGCTGTCCCAGGTTCATCCCTCTTCCACAATGCAGCAAGACCAAGGAAGACCCCAGGCGTGCCTATTTTAAATGTGGTGGGGAAGGGGTCTGAAAGTTGTGTACCATTGCCCTTGATAGGCTGCTCTCCTCATCCACAGACTGCATTTCTGGTGCTCTTCCTTTCCTCTGGAATCACCCAGCAATAATCTCAAAGCAATGAGCCTGTTTGCACCTCACAGCTTTCTGCCTATGAGCTGCATCAGCCTAAACCCACTAGCCATCCAGGTCCACTCTTAGCCCTTCTGTGTTTTTTCAGCATGAAATTTTGACACCCCCCACCTTTGTCAGTTTGCTCTTGGTCTCCCTTTCCAGGTAAAATATTTCTCTCTGGGTCAGTCATTTCCATGAAAGCAAGAAAACAATGATGTAATGAGAGAGCTATGCCAATCAGCTGAGGTGTTGGTCAGAGCCAGGGAAAAGTCCTCTCTGGGAGATGAAATTCTTGCTGTGATGAATCAAACAGGAAAATTCCCATTGACCTCACCAGGGTCAGGACCCATCCTCAGAGGTCCAACAATTAATTCATCCAAGCGACTCCATTCTCCCGCGAGCAGCCCAGCTATTCTCCTCAGGTCATCATAACACAGTCCGGGACACCGACGGATACAGGGAGACGCCAGCGCTCCCCTGGAGATTCCCTGCAGTTGGATGAACCATCAGGAGAGCCGGATTGCTCAGAGCCGGCTGTTGGCTTGGGAACCATCGCTGAAAACAGAGACAGGGCTGAACCCAGAGCCAAATTCCTCCCCAGATCCAGCCCGGCTCTCCGACGCACGCTGATGTACGAGTATAGCACAGGCAGGCTTTTAAATCAAGGCGCATTTCCAAATCAAACAGTTTGTTTCTCACATCTGTCCACAAAGTTAGTGATTTGCGCCTCTTATCTGGGAGACGCTTAGCCACCATATTTATAGCCTGGTTTCCTAAGAAAGTGAAACATATGGGCCCACGTAGCTCACCCTGTAAATCTCCCTGCCAGTTGCTGGGCCTTCTGCCCCCTATACATTTTGGACCTGTTGTAAACCTGTTGGCCAGCCAAATTTCAATCAAGAAAGGTGGAAATGCTCAGACAGTTTATAGGCAACGTTGCTCCTCTGGCAGTAATGTAAATGCAGGCTGCGTGGTCCCACTCTCCCCTGGCTGTCTGTTCCCTTGTTTGCTGATCTTGGTTGGAAATAACCCTTAAAACACCCAAAACACAACCCAACAACAACAACAAAAGCAACAAAAATTCATCATCATTTCTGCCTGATGAATAAGATGAACTGACTTCCCTTCCAGCTACCTGGTCTGACCCAGAGGGAGGAGAGAGAAAGCACCGAGGACATGGTGGAGGGTGGAGAATGGCACCCCCCAGTCCATCAACCCTACACAACTGTTCCCCATTAACTCACCTGGGGCACAGCACCCAGCCACCAGAACAGCTCATGAGGAGCTGCTTAAACAGCAGTATAAAAGATTTTGGTGTAAGTGTATGATAAGGAATGCTGTTCAGTTTAATTACCCCCAGCTTGTTGTATCCTGTAACCCCAGGGAGGAGGAAGCACTAAACTTCTCTGGCTGAGTCATGGTGTTCATCCACTCAGCACAGAGCTGTTCACCTGTGTGTCTTTTTTCACCATGGGACCTCACTTCTACAGGCCCTCAAACACCATTTCCCAACCCTTTAAAGCCAAAAGCCAAAAAGTATTCCTTGTTTGAGGCACTCCATAAAAGCCATCCCCAGTATGACCCCTTGCTTCAGCCAGAGGACCTCTACCCATGACCAGCAGTCCTGCCCAACCGGGACCATTTCCCAGAGTGTGGACCGATGTGTGGTGAGTGGAGTTCATCTGAATCCAACCTGTTACCTGCAGGATTGCATGTAGGAGTAGAGAGGACAGTCAGGCAAGTTAAGGGGGAAGCCAGAATAGTAGAAGAAATGAGAAGGTGAAGTCTACATCTAAGAGATGCTGGATGGTGAGAATTTAAATCAGATTAGTTGTCCACTCTGAAAAGACATTAAGTTTTTGGCCACATGGGAAAAAGCCAAATGAGGAGGAGAATTTTTATGGAAGAAGCTTGGTTGAGCCTTTGACTCCAGCTGCCTGCACCAGACAGAGTTGGCTACAAAAAGATGAGATCTTCAGTGCTACCCCAACAGACCTATAACAGCTCCTAAGGGAGACACAGAAACCATCCAGACATCTTGGGAGGTATATTTTGGGTCTCTGGAGGTACACTTTGTGTCTTTGCAGCCATACAGACAGCCAGGGTAGAGCCCTACACTCATGCCTGGTCTGTCAACGAGCACAAGCCTCATGAATAACTGGAGACGTTAGTTCATCAAAGCATGGCATGAACGTCCCCCTCGATGGAATTTGTTTGCTGTTCCCAGGCAACAGGCCAGTGTTTGTTTGGCAGAGCGAGACGGAGATGAAATCCTCTGCTTCTGCCCTAAAAATGCCATTGTAAATGGAGCTGTGTAATCAGGAGCAGAGCGGTGCTCAGATGGGCTCCTGCTTGGGGAAGCTGAGATCTCATAGCCTTGGGCAAGCCCCTTAGATCCAGGTTGTCCCTTACATCCCCAGCAATCCCATGCAAACCAATGCAACAACCTGCATGCCGGGTTCTCCCTTCACCCCCCGTGAAGGAGAAAGGGGGTTGTATTCAGCCCACTCACATAGCTGCTCCTCCACCTCCTGTGGAGTGAAAGATACCATCACCCTGCCACAGCCCAGCTCCAGGGGCATAAAGGAAGCTAAAGTGGGTCTGGATTCAGAGGCTGCATCTAGATGAGTGAATCAAATCAGGTGAGGCTCAGGCTCAGACATTAGCAGATACCCACCCACGCTGTCAGCAAACAAACACTTTCCCAAACTATTCCCAGCACAGTTTGGAGGTGGGAACATGCCAGGGACCATTAGCAGTGGACATCTGGATTGTGGCCATGCAGCTGGCGGGGAGAGCTTAGATGTGCAGCCACAAGGTGTGCTGTGTCTGCCATGGGGCAAAGAACAGCATTTTGAAAAAAAAATAGAGAGAAATGAGGGATTCGCAGATTCAGACTGTATAAAATGAAATCTTTTTTCTACTCAGAGAGCAAATAAGCTGCAGCAGGCTGTGAGACCACGAGCATAGTGGGTTTCACAGGCGGAGTGGAGCATGGTACATGACAAGACCAGCATGAAGTCTAGCTGCCAAAGTAATGTGATATGGTTCGCGCGCCAGGTACCTAGAGGCGTTTGAGATGTCCAGGGTATTGGCCCTGCTGTCACAACAGAAGGGCACATAGATCTGGTGTCACAGCTACCAGCCCAGCATGGGTGCCTCGGGTACCCCAGAGCATCCCAGATCCTAACAGATGCCTGTTTAGTTGACTGACGTGAGCGCTAGATCTCCACAAACTTCAGTAAGCACTTAGACATCTCACGAGCCTGAAGACTTATGTGTTTTAAGGGATACATATGACCCACCAGATGCCTGAACACGCATAGGGTTTGGGGATTATCCACAGATATGTCCCCTGGGCTCATGGGGGACCTGGGGAGTGGGCAGGAGGCACGACAGAGCCTGCTGGGCAGACATTGAGCCTAGAAACATCTCTTGCAAAGCAGGGCTGGCATTGAGTGGTTTACGGGGGATACGGCAGAAGTTTAGAGGATCAGGAACGTCTGCTGAAATGTGCTGAGGGTGAATGGGGTCTGTACACGGTCTTGTCATGCACAAAAACTCTTGGGAAACTGGTGGGACCTGCATTTAAAACAAACAAAAATGTTCCTCTATGTAACCAGTTGCAGACCCATGAAACTCCTTGCCGAAGGATGTATGTAAAACTGCCATGTAAAACTTCTCTCCCCAGACCAGAAAATAGCCTGGGAGCAGGAGAAGTTGAGATAAATACCACAGATGTGCTGTGCTTACTCTAATTCAGACCTCCCCATATGAGGTGTTATAGGCAGGAGGTGGATGGTCCCGCGGGCTGGGTGAGGCCGGTTGTACTGCAGTCTGTAACGAAAGCCTGCCCACGGCTACGGCGTGTCTCTGGGCCAGAGCTGAGCCCAGAGCCATTTCTTCCCTGGCTGAACTGCAGGGCTGTATCTGCACTTGCTTGGCTTGTGTTTTGGTAAAAAGTCACCGGTGGAATGGGGAGGCAGAGGCAGCATCACTAGCTGGCAAGGATTCAATCACCAAATCACCTTGCTCCTGATGGCATAAATTTATCCCAGGCTGCATTTTAAAAATTGGGCTGCTCAGGTCCCGGACCGGAGGCAGATGAAGTCAGTGGAGACATCCCTCCCATCTGGGGCCGTGGGGCAGATGCAGATTGACTTGATTCCTTCCCAGCCTCAAAACCTCTAAGGCACCTGGGAGCTAATTTCTGTGCGGCATGTTGCAGAGCACAGATCAGCCTTTGTGCGTGGTGGGCTCTGAAAAAAAACAGCTGGCGGCAGGTTGGGGAGCAGGAAAGGGCGGGATGCTGATGGACCAGCCCCAGTAGGCTCACCAGAGGCTGAGGCCAACACGCGTAGGGACCACACCAGAGGGAGCAAGCCCAGCTGCTGTCCGAGCAATCGCCATGGGGACAGGAGACTTCCTGCCCCTGATTTCTTGGGGAAATCTGGTTTATGTTGGTATTGTCTGGTTTCGGCTCTCTTTCCCAAGGCACGTTCTGCGACTCAACCCATGCACCGCAGCTGCAGAGCAGGGATTTGTGGTGGTGTGGAGGATGCATCCTGGCCATCTTTGTGCCTTCCCCTGTGGAGACTGCAGCATTCAAACAGCTTCAGACACGGCTCATCCGCTGAGATGGCGCTGCTCCCACCAAGGGAGAGCTAGAGATAAAAGATGGCATTTTGCCATCCATCTTTGGGAACATCATGGCCACGTGGTACTCTGGCTCTGTGCTAAACCTCCTCTCTAGAGTGTGTTAAGCCATCTGCACACACGTGTTCAGACACATCAGGTCACATACTCAGGGCAGGACACTCATACGAGCATCCAGACACTGCTCCCTGGTCAGGTTGTAGCTCAAGAGCTTCAATCTCATTTCTGCTAGATAAACCCTGCCATCTCTCACATTGGAGATGCCGATCCTCAGAGGCACACGGTGGGTTAGCACCTTCCACCCGCTGCACCAAGCAGTACTTTCAGATATGCAGAGCGCAAACACTTCTAGAGAGGCTCCATCCTTTGCCGCAACCACCCCTCGCAGATCCTTGCAACCATCCCTCCCACAGATAGGGTTACAGGACCATTTTCTTTTCCCATTTTGTGTGTGGCCAGTTCGTATGACACCCTGTTTAAACGCTCAGTGTCCCGTGGTCCAAAGTCCAGCTGGTGAAGGGCCCCTTATCTGCACTGTTTGATGACGGTGATCCTTGTTCTGTTCAAGCAGCCTGAAGGCCATCAGTTTTACATTTTCCAGCACTACCTGGTATCCAGCCTGCAAATAAAAAGCCATCAAGGTGACTTATTAAGGGAAAATGGAAGACTCGGTGATCCCTCCGCTGCATCGCTGCTGTAAAAAGAAACCTTTATAAAGTTTTTATTTCCTCTTCCTCTATTTGTTGTTGGTTGAGGGAGATTTCTGCTCATTATTTGCTTTGTGTTGTTTTCCAAAGTTGAAACTCAGGTCCCACCTCCAGTGATTTCCTGGAACTGGCCTGGAGAACTAGTACAAACCAAAGAGCCTGCCAGCCTTCTTGGGAGAGCTGTAATACACAGGCTTTCCTAACACTCCTGCTCCTGATAATTACGGGGAGGTATCCCAGCTTCACATATTTAATAAATACATAAATTAATAAGATGTTAAATTGCCACTTTTCTTGACAGTTGTAAACTAAACCTTGGCAAACAGTTGCTTTGCACCCTACAAGATGGGAAATCCAAACAGACCTTTGACTTTTAAGGATCCCACGATTTTCAAGGCAACTTTGTGTGTTGGGGAGTGCTGAGGAGGAGAATCTGGATTTTTTCACTCTTGACTGTGTCAGTGCTAAACACAGAGACTGGGAGCTGGAAATAAAAAAGAAAAAAAAAAAGAAAGAAAACAACAAACTTTGATACTGCAAATACTTGGGCGGGATTTTAGCATCACATGCTCGAGCCTACAAACACAAGAAGAGCCAGACTGGGTCAGCCCCAATATCCTGTCTCCAGCAGCAAGCAGTAGCAGACTCCCCAGTGCTCAGTGTAATTTGTTGACAAAACCCTGCCCTTTTTTTCCCCTCTTTCTTTTTTTCTTTTTTTCTTTTGTTTTTTTTCTTTTTTCTTTTTCTTTTTTTCTTTTTCCTTTTTTTTCCTTTTTTTTTTCTTTATTTTTCTTTTTTTTTCTTTTTTTTCCCCCTTTTTTTTTCTGTAACATCGTGTGTCCAAGAGTGGGCACATCCCAGTGCAACTGTTTGCTGTCATGTTGAAATGCATCTGAGATTGTCAAAGTTCCCTCCGCTCCAGGAGCGTTACACAACCCCTGGGCACTATAAATCCAGGATTTCCCTCTTCTCCAACTCTTTAAGGTCCTTCACTCCTCCTCGTGGTGGAACCCCCACCCACGATCAGCTATGCGGATCCTCCAGCTGCTCTTTGCAGTCACTGTCATTCTCCTCCTCCTCCTCCAGGCTGTTCCGGGTAAGGACAAAATGCTCACAGGGGTTTCTGCAGGACTGTGGAGAGAGAAAAGTCGGGTTCCTACCCAGAGATAGAAAAGGACAAGACAGGGACTTCAAGGCAAACCAAGCCAAGTTGAGGCTGACCTCACTCTTGCTTCCAAGGAACAAATTTCTTCCGAAATGGGCTCCATGAAGTTCCTGGATGCAGGTGTCCCAGGTTCATAGACTGTACGTCTCCTCCTCTCTGTCACCTCAAAACCCACGCAGAAATGCTAAGCCTAAGCCAGGAGCCTGGGCTTTGCTCCTGGCCAGGATACAAGCCTCATCCTCCACAAACCAAGGAGAACCCCAAGAAATCAAAAAGCATTTTTCAGGGGGAAAAAAGTGTGGGAGGGGAACTGATAGTTTATTTTTTTTGTCTGTCTGTTTTCTTTTTGGGATTCTGTTTTCACAGAAGAATCTCCCCTGGCTGGGCTTTTTCACTGGTTGCTTGCATATCTATGTTAGGAATTCAGGTTTCATTCAGCTGTAAGGTCGCTATGCTGTTACTAGGACTGTGGTGGTACAACTTTCACAGAAAACAAACCTGATAACCAAGAATAGAAGATTTACTTGCTTAGCCTGTTTATGCACTCATTTAGTTAACTTAAGTCCTAGGGATAAAGGGAGGAGAGAGAAGGGCTTGTCCACTCCACTGATGGTGGATACCCACCAGTGTACCCCTCCAGAAACCCCAAACTTGCTGTTCCTGCTGTGTGTAAAGAGAAGCAGAACATGCCCTTTTTGTCAAAACAGGAAGATTTAAAAAAACAAACAACCCCGCCCCCCAAAACACCAACAATCACAGACCCCCCCCCAAACAAACCAATAGATAAAACATCTGTTCCAAAAAGACACTCTGACTTTTGATGTTGCCCAAGGGATCCACCTCGCCTAACTCATCTCACCTAACTGATCCAACCCAAAGCTGGCTGTCTCTCCTGGGTTGCTTGTCAAGAGACTCCCAGTGCTTGCTGGAGGCAGGTGCTCCTTCCAAGCACGTCTGATCTTCACCATGAAACCAGCTGAATTTCCCTGTCGCCAACTGCAACCATTTCATTGCTCAGCCAGTGACACCAGCAGGGCTCCAAGTGGGTTCCCAAGTCCCCTAAGAAGGTCTCCCATCCCCTTTTCCCCTGCAGCAAGAGGTCTTTCGGACAGCCAGCAGTGCAGAAGCAACCATGGCCACTGCCGGAGGCTTTGCTTCCACATGGAGCGCTGGGAAGGGACCTGCAGCAATGGCCGCCTGCGCTGCTGCCGATGAGAGGGGCCATGCTGGGACGGACCCTGGGGGAGCAGCCCAGTGACCCTGCAACCACAACTGCGTGTGGGATCTGCTCTCGGACACCTCCACATCTACATCTGCAGCTCAGTTTGTCCATCACCAATAAACCTCTTGGTTTTATATACCATTCTGGGTCCAGAGTGCAGCCGTGTTCCCCTCTGAGATGGACCATCCTGCCTAACACTTGGGGTTTGATGCATTTGCCCACATTTAGAGCTGCTTGAGATGCACCGGGGTACCCAAAACATCTGCACCAGGCTGGCAGATATGGCACAGGACCAAGGGGACAACGGTGCCCTTCCAGGGTGGCAGCAAGAGAGGGATCTGCTGGGCTTGTCCAAGCAGTTATGAAGCCTCTCTTCTAGTCCATACCTCTATCTCTGTCTCTGTCACAACCTTTATTACTCTCTTCCTCTTGCTCTATCCATCTATGGAAGAGACCACAGCAGGATCCGTCCTCTTCATGGAGATGGATCCAAGACAGAGCTATGATTTGCCCTCCAGAAGTGTTTCTTCCTCCCCCATAACAACAACAAGGAGAACCTGGGCGGATGGTTCATGTTACCACCTCTGAGATGACGTAAAGGTGGGTGAGATGGAGAAATCCCACTCCGGTGGGCAAAAGGATTCACCCGGTGGTCGCACGGTGAGTGTGGTGGGCTCTGCATCTGCACCGCTTCTGCACGGAGCAATTGTTATGTGGAATCTGACTTGCACAGTGCAAGGTTTAAATAAAAATATAAACTGCTCATGGCTGATGATAAAAGCAAAAGGAGCTTTTCTTGCCTCACTGCTATTTGCTGGCAAGGGATACCCCAGGCTGAGTGTGGTTGTGGGTCTGAGAGTAGGAGAAGAGGATGAAAGCATCCAACCTGACTTTGGACAGGGTCTGAACACTAACGTACAAAGTGCTTGCTTTTGGAGTGGGTATAAAAAACCTGAAAAAATGCTGTTTTCTTAGTGGGGAAAAAAAGGAAGAAAACTCTTGCCAGAGAGGAAATGATGAACCTGCATGTGGAGCAGGAGAAGGAGATATCAGGGCCAGCAAACCACCGCCCAGGCTGAGGAGCATCCCTCCAAACCCCGCTACCCTGGGCGCCCCCCAGAAGGGAGGCTTGGGATACATGTCACCGTGCTCAACCATCACTGTCACCCCAGATGCTGGCACAGCACCGAGCAGTGGCTGGCTTGGTAAGGAGAGGGGACATGCAAGGAGGAGAAGTTCAGTCTCAGCTGCCTTGGGAAGGGAAGGCAAGGCAAGGCAAGGCAAGGCAAAAGCTTTCCACCCCTACGCTTGATGCCTGCATGGAATCTGCCTGGTGGGAACACCATCTGGCCTGTGCTGTCCCCTGAGCCATGCCAGGGTCATGTCTGGACCAGCTAGCAGAGACTAAAAGCCTGGGGACAGTTTCACCCATGCCTCATCCATGCAAAGTGTTCTGGGAGGTGAAAGAATCACAGAATCACAGAACGGTGGGGGTTGGAAGGGACCTCCGGAGCTGCCCCCGTCCAGCCCCTGCGTGAGCAGCACCCCCAGAGCAGGGGCACAGGACTGCGTCCAGGAGGGGGGGGAATGGCTCCAGGGAAGGAGACTCCACAGCCTCTCTGGGCAGCCTGGGCCGCTGCTCTGGCACCCGCACAGCAAAGGGGTTTTGCCTCAGATTTCAGTGGAACTTCCCGTGTTCCAGCTTGTGCCCGGTGCCCCTTGTCCTGTCGTCGGGCACCGCTGAGAAGAGCCCAGTCCCACCCTCCTGACACCCGCCCTTCAGACACTGATAAGCACTGAGGAGATCCCCCTCAGCCTTCTCTTCTCCAGGCTGAACAAGCCCAGGTCTCTCAGCCTTTCCTCCCCAGGGAGATGCTCCATCCCCTGAGCATCCTTGGGGCTCTGCGCTGGCCTTGCTCCAGCAGCTCCCTGTCCTTCTGGCACCGGGGGGCCCAGCACTGGACACAGCACCCCAGCTGCGGCCTCCCCAGGGCAGAGCAGAGGGGCAGGATGGCCTCCCTCGCCCTGCTGCCCACACTCCTGTCCATGCAGCCCAGGACACCGCTGCCCTTCTTGGCCCCGAGGGCCCAGCGCTGGCTCAGACAAGAGAATAAACTCTTGTATTTCAGACCATATCCCAACATCGCGTGAGGGGCACCACTGTATCATTACCTGCATATACTGGGGGGAATTATGAGTGGGAATGGGCCAAGGCCAAGGTCATTGACACCAGCTACTCACCAAGGAGTAAATGTTGTTGACTGTGGTGCTAAGAAGGAAGGGGAACTGCCCACCAGAATGCGCTCTGGAGCAGGACTCCAGGAGCAGATCGTCACCTGGGAAAAGAGGTGATGTGTGGTGAACAAGAATAGAGAAGTCCTGTAGGCATGATGAAAGAGAGGGCATGAAGAGATATTAAAGTCTCCTCAAGAGAAAAGCTGGAAGGTTCATCTCTGGAAAACACCCAGTGTGGTATGTGGGACATACAAGCAAGGAGGTGGCCAAAATTCCCACCCAAAAGCTTTCTTGAACTGCAAAACACCCAGCTACACACCTGGCTCTAACCTAAACCCACTCCACTATCTACTCGAGAGGGACCAGTCTTGTCCTGGAGTAAACAGAGGGAAACCAGTAAATCCAGTGACTCAATTGTGCCAGTTGACACCCAGTGGAGATCTGTCCCCTCTCTGTCTGGACTCTGAGCTGGGAGAGATTCCCTGCTCCTCCTATCACTGTGAATTAAACCAGTGAGGGACTGGGCTCCCGTACGCTCCCAGTCTGGGGATACTCCCGTCCTTGCTCCTCTCGCTCCGCAGGCTGCAAACAGTGGCAGAGCCTTCATGCAGTCCCCTCTCCTGGATGATGCTCCTCTCCATTGAGTGATGGCCCGGCTCCTCGGGGGCCTCGGAAAGCTCAGCCAGAGGTTAGCAGCCACTCCGGCTCACTCGAGCCATCAGTCCCATCAAGCAGATAAGGCTCCCCTTGATAACAAGACCTGCCAGAAACGAGCCTCCAGTTTTTCCACCTTTTTGAAGTCTAGCCGGTGAAGTTTTGCAGAACTTTGTCTTTTTGCCAAAGTAACCAACTTGCAGCTCCAGCCTTCGTCTTCCCTCCTTTTCCCGGACCTCCTCCCCCCTCCACCTTCCCTCTTCCTCCTCACTCCTCCATGCACACGACTCTCCATGGGGCTGATAGGGATGCTGGGGGGGGGCGGACAGGAGATGAGAGGGTGATGTCATCTGTTTTTGGCCGCTGCCGGAGGAGGCTAGGGTTAGACATGTCTGCCTCTACCCAGCCTGGCGCCGGGAGCAACTGGAAGCTTTCCTTTCGCAGCAGCCTCTGCGCCTTATCAGGGGCAGGATGACATCTCGGGGACCGGCTGCCGGGGTTGCAAAAGAAAGGAGGTGGGGAGCCCCTGAATGTGAGCCTTGTGAGAAGCATGCATGCCTGGGTGTGCACATGGATATATGTATGTGTGTGTGTGCTTGCTTGCTGGCAGGAGCTGCAGGGGGAAATTGCTCCCAGCAGGATGGAGCCAGCTATCAGCCACTACAGAGAGAAGAAAGCGCCTCTGTGCTGCAGCCCAGCCGAATCAAGGGGATGCTGTCACTCAGCTTTGCTCCTGCTAAGGCCTGCGAGAGTTTAACCTCTCACATCCCAGGCAGGCCACCTGGAAAATCCTGTGTGACCATCTGCAAAGCACTGAAAGATCCCCCTTGCCATCAGATAAGGAGGCCAGGGCAGAGGGAGGGAGGTGAATCCATCCAAAGCCTGGGGTCAGGAGTGATCTCAAGCAGGGCTGACTACAAATTTACCATTGAAATGGGTTTGAGATGGAGCATTGGTTCTCCTCTGAATATTTTTGGCAATTTTTCCCCAACTTTGAATGGAAAACCTTCACTCTCCATAAAAGAGCAATGACCCCTAATGGCACCCCCTCTTTTCTTCTCTCCCCAGTAATGTAGTTTGATCGGAAAAGACTGCATTTTTGGCTAAACCTAGAAAGTGTGCTTCCTATCTCCTACAACACAGCCCTCAGGATGGAAAAGCCTTGTGGGACACGGGAGTTGCAGCCCAAGGAGAGAAATGGTTCCCTATAGCAGTGGTCTTTTAATATTTTTATTTTATTTTATATTATTTATCAATGGCACAAAGACTATTTTCTTCCCCCACCCCAATGGATTGTCTTGCTCACACCCCGTTTTGGAGACCGGTGCTCTAGAGGAAAATGGAGACATTGGATACGGGAAAGGCAGCCCCTGAGGCATGGGGCAGAAGTGTAAACACTGAGTGGTTCTCTTTCTAGCTGGAAAATTCATAAAATTGATTTTTTTATGCTTGGAAAAAAATAAGATTTTCTGTAAACACCATTCTTACTCGTAATTACAGTGAGAAAATAGCTACTCGAAAACTAGGGGTGCTATAAAATCAGGGTCACCTTCAGGGACTCTTTCACACCTGTTTCAGAAGACCCCCTCTCATCTCGGGCAGAGACAAGCCTTTGCATTGGGTAAGTGATTTGAACATCTACGAAGCACAGGTCTCCACTTCCTTGGCCTCCATGGCTCCCTTGAGAGCCGGAGGAACAGGCTCTGTGCAGCAAGAAATTACGTCTTACAAGGGTTTTCTTATCTCTGTGGATGGCAAAGGGAGCCCAGGGTGACCTGCCACCATGGAGACACTTCTGTTGGTCAAATGAACCTCTGCCAGAAAAACCTTGGCAATTTTTTTGCGTTAATAAATCGATATCCTGTTTGTATGCCCCTACAAGGGGGCTAAGGAAAGACGCAACCACTGGGACTGCCCTGTGCTGACCTTGGCTGTCCACGTCAGAGCAAAAGCCTGGCAGGCGGTCAGCCCTAACGTCTCAGAGGCTGTGTAATAAAATAAATTTTTTTCTAGGCATAAATAAATGACTTCACCCTCCTGGCAAGGTGCTCTGGGCTCTTTTGGCAGCCCCACGCAGAAGAACAGCAGTGCTGGAGCCACGCAGCCCCCCTCTCCCCAGAGAGGGAGCGCTGGCTGGTGGGGATGCTCCAAAACAAACACGTCGGCGAGCAGCTGCCGGGCTGCTCCCCAGCGCGCTGGTAAAGCCACCTGCAGCCAAAAGGTTGTGGCTCTTGGTTTGGAGATGCCCAAGGGATGAAAGGCAATGCTGGATTTTGGGAAAGAGTGGGAGAAAGGCTTTGCACCCCAGATGAGAGAGGGTGAATGAGCATTTTCCCTTCTCCATCCTCCTCCCTAGGGCCACCACTTGCAGGACCCTTCCCCAAGCCCTGCAAGCACTCAGCCCTTCCTCCAGGACCAGGTCTCCATGCCTGGGACGGACACGAAAGCTGTCAGGAGGCTTTATTGTCCAGATCTTTGTGCCATTATCAGCAACTCCCACACACTGGAAGTAAGATATGCATGACAACATTTTTTCCATCAGTGAGCTTATCATTGCTGAGAAGCAGGGAAGGGGCTGGGGAGGGTGGTGGGGAGGACTGGGGAAGGAGGGGAGGTACATGGGCATGAATGCCCACCCACCCCATCCTTCACCCACCCCATGCTCCCCAAATCTATAAAAGAAGGAGAGAAAAAGCAGGTTTTTGAAGGAATGTGTTGGCAAAGCAGTTGTGTCAGATCTACAGCCTCCTGGCCCAATAGAGACAGTCCTAAATTCCTTGGGTAAGATCCGAAAACACTCTTCCTGAAAACACATCTCAATTCATATGGGTGTACGTACAAATGGAGAGACCTTCTGCAATGATGTTGGCTGGCTTAGCAAGACCCCAAGGGGTATGATCCCTCCTTGGTGTCAGACTGATCCTTCCCAGGACTGGGGGAAACTACAGCCGGTGGGGAAGATATTAATACAGCAAAAAAAGCTCAGATGTATCAGCCACGGACAGAGCAACAGGGACCCCATCACTGTGGCTGCAGTTGTGAATTATGCATTGCATCTCACTAGGTTTTTGCAGTGGCCATTTTATCAAGCCCTGGGAAGGCAGGGTCTTGGCCCACAACCCTGTTTTGCAGAGCAGAACATGAAACCTGGCTTTCTCAGTCTTCATCTGGAGAAGACGGAGGGAGCAGAAGTAAGGCATGGTTCTTCAAGCCTGGCAGTCCACCCCCAGCCCAGAGGACCTGATGCCATGGTCCTGGGGCACCAGGAAACAGTGAGATTTGTGCAGCTACAGGAGCTGTGGGACAAAACCAAAACTGCAGCTGGATGATGGGAAGGCTTTCGGGAACTACAAGACTTGGTGAGTCTTCTGACAGAGGTCTGGAGTTGGCAGTACTCGCAACGGCAACACGTCTCAGTGAGGTCTGCAGGACAAGTGGTTGAGGGCATAGGTTTGATTTCAAGGGGTCTGTACATTTGCTCTGGAAACTACTAGATTTATTCCAGGGTGGGCAAGTTCAAGCATACCCCAAGTTTGCCATTAGTCCCTTTCCTCCCAAGTGCCAGGTTTCTGCCTGGCCCAGAGCAGCTGTTTGAAGCAGACACCTCAAATAAAACATAGTTCCTGAGATGAAAAAAACATAGATTAGATAACCTCTCCTGCCATGCTGGCGCTTGCAAGGAAAGCACAAGACAACGCTGCCCTGGTTTTGCTTCAAGGCAAGACATTTGGCAATGCTGTCTCGGGACCATGTGGAGATAATTGCCCGAAGGAGCCATCTCTGAAAGCAGAGTGAAGCTGGGGTCTCCCTTGCTGGCATGTCAATAGGTTTATCTCCCCAAGGAGGACAGTTATAGATTTGCCCATTAAGTGCATTATGGACTCTCCAGGCTGGTGTTTCCAAGCATGGGGCTGGATGACAATACAATCTTTTAATGTATGGTCCACAGTCAAGGGGCAGCCCTATCTGAGCACCAGACATCTGACGCTGAGCAAATGGGAGAGAAAACACATGGGAGCACATGGCAGGGGAAAAATGTGCATGTTTTGTCTGCTCAGTGATGTGATTACCTCTGGTAGCTGGTGTGGGGAGGTGGCGGCTGCGCTTCTGTGATTAATAGGAGGTTTCACCATCAGCATCCTCACTCCTAGGCTGCCAGTTGCTTGGGGAGCTGCTATCTGCTGGGAGTTGATGGTCTTCAGGCACAGTTCGTTAGCAAGTCCCCGGGGGCATGACCGACTGCAGCGGGTTAAGCACAGGCTGGAAAAGGGTCCCTTGTATTTTGTGAGCCGACACAGTGGGGGGTGAACCAAAGTCCTGCTGAGTGTAGGCAGAAGCAATTTTGGCTCGAGCTAATGCAGTTATCAGCCCCCACAACAGACCTGTCACTCACTAAAGTGGTGAAAACCTTCAAAATGCCTTCAGAGACAGGCAGAATCACCCCACCAGCCAATGCTGGCCCCCAAGGCACCAGCTGGGCCATCCTGGGATAAAACTGGATCTCAAAATACGTGTGGAGACCTTCTGTGACTTGAGCACGGGACAGGGACGAGTGGGTTTCTCGTGGATGAGTCTGCAGCAGTAACGCTCTCATGAGGGCAGTGGTCATCCTTAGACCAATAAATGAGGTTTGTGAAGGAAGGTGGTGTTATAAGGCCAACAAATATACTCCAGTAGAGTGGGGAAGGAGAAGGTGACTTGTTGGTTGTTTGGTTTTTTAATGGAAATTCTCTTATCTGTACATAAGCACGATGCATCCACGCCAATCTTGTGCTGCCCTTGAGAACAGAAGATTTTTGTCAGGTTGCCTTTTCACCATCCAGACAACTGAAGGGGTGAAGGGCTTTCCCTAGACCCCCAGAAGGTCTTCAAAACCTGACCATCCAGCAGATAAGCAGTTCACCTGGACTGCAGGGGTGGCAGCCTGGCAGAGGTCAGAGGCACCTCCAGTTGTTTCCTTGCCCAGCTGCTCCTTGCCCTTCTCTTTGCTGTTCTCTGTCTTCACAGCTTGTAGGTCACCAAAGTGGGGAGAACCTGCTCTGGAGGGGTGGTACCTGCACCAGGGAAGGAAGGTGAGCTAATGGTACTGGAGGTAAGGGCCCCACTGCTGGGATCATGGGCTAGATAACACAGGTGAAGCATGGACCAGCTTGCATGTACCAAGACGCAACGGCGCAAGGAAATAGGAACCAGACAGGAATATATTGGCCAAGTGTCAGAGGACAAACCACCACACACCATCAGGATCAGAAAGAAGCCAGCTCTTGTGTATAGCAAAAGTGCAATCCTGTTTCCTTGAAAAGATTATATATTTCAACCTGCCATGCTCGCATGTCTATGTGACCTGTCCCCAAGGGTCACATTACCTGAGCTGGCAGCTCTGCCCCCTATGCCTGGGACTGTCCTTTGAGCTCAAGAGGTACCAGTGGACATCTGGAGGGCACTGAAAGTGATGGAGCGGCGGCTTAGCAGACCTTTCCTCTCTCCTTTCCTTTTCCCCACAGGGCAGGGAGTACACAGATATGCTTCTTTTGAGGGACATGGGGAAGGACCTCCATTAGCCAGGAAAACTTGAAGTAACAGATGGTAAAGCCAAGGCATCCATGCACCACAAAGCCTTTTGGGAACCCCTCCGTGTGGGCCCATCCTGGCTTGGATCAGGCAGCCACGCAGCAAGAGGTTATGAGGCTGCAGACGCAATTCTGCAGCATGCAAAACAACCACGGGCAAAACCAGGGTTCCCTCTTCCCTGCATAGGGAGTGGTGAAACAGGCAGCTGGGAGTGTCTGTGTCATTGATTTGCCAAAATCACATAGGGCATCGCTGGCCGACCCCAGTGATATGTTTCTGGAAGGAGACGGCTCCCAAATGAACATTCAGCCATGCACTTGAATAGCTAGTGAAATCATTTGCACAAGCCATGGGGGAAACAGAAAAGAGCTTCCCCCTGATGTTTGTCCTCCTTGAGAAATCCCAGGACTAAACCGGATCTTTCTGACTCATTTAGCCCCACTGTCAACAGCCACACACAGCAAAACCACTACCAACAATGTCTAATATCAAGAAGGTGTTGCCTGTCTGCATGAGTTCATTCTCTGGTCCAGAAATGTCCCCTGTGCCAGATGCCCCTCCCAAACAGTGACAGAAATGCTGAATCAAAAAATCAGTGGGGTTTTTTTCGGGGGGCTGAGCCTGCCTGGGCCAGTGTCCCAGCAAACAAGAGGTCAGTGAAGTCTTGCTGTGGGAAACAACCTGATTTAAGGTTTGGCACTTATACAGCTTAAGGATAGAGTTTTTTCCTACGGCATGTGACCAGGCATGTGGACAGTTGGTCTCTGCTCCTGCCTCTGAACAGCTTTGCAAGCTTTCCTGCCTCAGTTTACCCATCTGTAAGATGGGGGCAAAGATAACTCTCTCTCCCAAAGGTGAATGCTGGAGAAGAGCTCATGAAAACACGGGGTAACTGAGGCTGGGTGGAACCTCAGGAGATCTCTGATCCACCCCCTGCTCCAGCCAGAGCAACCTAGATCAGCTGCTTTTGGGGAAAGCAGAAAGAGCTGTCCCAGGGTGTCAAAAACCATTTATTAGATTTTTAAGAAATATCTTAGAATTTTATCTTTATATCTTACAACAGTAAAGGCTATTCTGGGACAAGGGCTGTCAGAGACATCCTTTCCAAAGAAAGTGATTTTTGACAGGATTAAACCTCCCACAGAAATATCCTGTGACTTGTGATTTTTTTAACTTGTGTAAACTGAAAAGCAAAAGCATTTAGCAAAAAAAAAAATCCTCCATATACTCTCCCCCCCAAAAAAAACAAGTCTAAAAAAGCAATTTTCACTTCTTAACATGACACTTTCCTTCCTGCAGGTAAACCTGCTTCCCTCCCCACCCACTAACCCTGGAGAAGATGGATCAGTGGGGGTCATGCAGCCCCCACAAGCAGGGCAGCTCAAAGCTGTCCTCAGGGGTCCAGCCAGGGTGAGTCTCCCGGGCTGCCTCCCCCTCTGCCAGACCCCAGGGTACCCAGCCGTGCCTGAAGAGACCGTGGGAGTTTGGCTACTGCTTCCTGGCTCTTATCATCACTCATGCAGCCTGTCACCGATCCCACTTAGCTCAGCCACCACGCGCCCACCCCGGGGCCAGCTCCGTCTCCGGGGGACCCCCGCTATCTCTGGCACCGGCTGAGACCTTGGCGGATGCCCGAGGTTTTCTGATGGCAGAGGAGCCGCCCCGGCTCCCCACCCTCTCCTGTCACCCCGCTCCCCTCTGGCCCCTGCCACCGCCACGTCTGGCACATGCTCGGCTCTTTCTTGCCAACCAAAATAGCAGCAGAGATAACTGACCCAGGAAGGGACCTGGCGACAAATTTCCATTCATAAAAAGGTCCTCCCCACCCCTTCAGGGAGGACCACCCAGCCACCACTACCCGATGTGGACGCCTGCTCTTCCCCCTCTTCATCTCCAGCTTTGCAGGCAGGGGAGAGGGGATGCAGTGATGTGACCAAGGTCACACAGCCTGCTGGTGGCAGAGCTGGAGGCTGATGGGTTACCAAGTGATCTCCCAAACCCAGTGCTGTTCATAACAGTGTTGTTTGCTGGAGACTGGCTATGTTTTACATATGTATGGAGGAAGTGAAGCCCCTGCAAGGAGCAGGCCATGCCTCGGGGCTGGCTTCTGCTATCACTTGTTTCCTTCTCTCTTCCAGTGATGCTGCCCTTTGCGTGGCTCAGCAAACCTAGTCTTGGGCCCAGCAATTCCTGGAGTGCAGTCCTGGAGATGACCCAGCTTTGGGCATTACCACTTTCATGTGCAGTTACCCAGACTTCTTTTTGAGGCATTTTACCACCTAACAGGCCACAGGGGAGCCTGCCCTTCCCTCCTAAGGCTTTCTGATCAGGCCTGGAGGAGCTGGTCTGGAGAAGCTGGTCTGGTCTCCTTGGCCAAGGCACCCCCATGCTAGTGCAACAGAGTGTTGTATGCCACTCACTTTCATCTTTTTATGCTGGAAAGGAAACAGGGGCAGGTGGTTCATGCAGCCCACGTACAAACAACTCACTGAGCCAACCTTTCTTTCGCTACCTGGATGCAGTTTAGGATCATGGTTCTCCCTTGTCATGGCCCATCCTAGGCATCACCTCCTCATAGTCTACCCTCCATGTCATGCCCATGATGTGATCACACGTCCACCGCCAGACCCATCTGACGAGGACTCATAGTATCCATCGTTAAACTGTGCTTGGAGACATCCAGATCAGCAGCAGGATGCTGAGGGACGGATCACACAGCCCGCACGGTTCCCTCATTGCTTCCTCCACGTGACCTAGCTGGGCATCACCACCAAGTGTCTGTGGTCCAACCCTGCCCCGCTGATGCCAGCTGGAGACCTGCTAGGGGTACCATGAGCACAGGCTCAGCTTCAGCATATCACTGATGTTAGTGGTAGGATGAGATGGACTGTCTGCAGAGAAGCCTTGTGGCCACATTTTGTCCCCTCTTCTCAATCTGCCCAAGCCATGTTCCAGGGGAGTTGGTCTACCACTACCTAGCTTCTATCACCACATGATGTCCTACCCTGCACCAGAGAGATGGGGAGCCCAGGGGAAACATGAAGAGAGGAATGGAAGACAACCCTGTGGCATGGATGGAGGGATTCAACCCAACAGATACTTCACCTCCTTTCCTTTTGGCCCCTGTCCCACATCCTCACAGACCTCATACCTATATGTTCAGTATTAGAGGAACTAGTTCTGCCTTTGGTGGACACCAGCCATGTCCTGGCCAAGTCAGCCAGTTCCCTGTGCGCTCATGGTTGTCACTCTGTCTGGGATTTTGGTTTCCATCCCCAGTACCATTAGTGAAGGCTCCTGGATCAGGTTACTGAGATGATTCTGCTTGGGCTCATGTGCCCACATCCCTTGTCTGGCAGCGCAGGCAGGTGTGCCGCACCCCATCTCCTCATGGGGGATGCAGTCACCCTGCAGGTCTCTTCAACCTCTGGTGTATCTGAAGGATTGATAACCCTTCTGGTTTATCTTCTACCAGACCCTCACTGTTGGCAGGGTACCTTGGTAGGACATGGATAATCCCTCCTATCAAGGAGGGAATTAAATAAGTGCCTTCGCACAATAAGTGTCTATGCTTTTAAATTACTACGTCCTTGCTTTTAACACTGACCAGTGAGCACTGAGCTAAACAAGCCGTGGGCCCAGTTCAGCCACCAGTACATTCCCAGCAAGCTCTCCTGCAGTGAAGAGGTGCCAGACCTGGCATACTCCCAGGAACCTTTGGGTAGAGAAATTATGGTGAAGGGCCACCAGGTTAGGTGTCCCTCTATTGCACCCATCTGGGTTTTGGGGAGGGTTACACCAAAGGTTACAGCCATAATAACGATGGAAGATGGTGATGCACCTGGATTGGGGTTTTATCCATGCAAGTGTAGAAGAAAGGCTGTGTCTTAGAGAAACTATGCAGAAGAACAAGATTTCCATGTGCCACAAGTGAGACCTGCTCAAAGATGGTACCCAGTGTATAGGCCTGAGTGATCAGCGGGAAGGTAGTGGTGTCTGAAGAAATCAGTAGGGAAACACGGTTGTTATGTCCTACCACAGTAGGATTAAGCACGGGGACACCTGCAAAGGGAACCCTGAGGCAGGACAAACCCGGGACATGGACACAAACCCTCGTCTCAGATATGATTCATCCCAGCAGGTTAGCAAGGTGTTGGGTTCACATCAAGTCCTGTCCCCAGGACACTCCCTCTCTAGGGCTGTCTACGCGCAAGGCAGTAACTCGGTCTCACCACAATGGGAAGTGTGCCACTAACACTAATTAGCAGGGCTTCACAACAGGCTAATTAACAGTTTCCCACAGGGCTGTACTTGGAGTCTCCCAGCCAGGTACGAGCCCGCGGGTGGTGGGTGCGTGACAATCCCCTGCAGACAGATCTGCTGGAGCACCCCCAGCTCCCACTTTTCTGTGAGGTTGAGACCTGTTTCCTAATGCGATGAGACTTCTTCTGGACTGCCTTTGTCTCAGCAGCTTCCTCTCATGGCACAATGTCTGCCGTAGGAGAAGCCGGGATCTTCATTTCCCTCCTACCCTCCATTATTCCTCTGTATTCCTCTTCCAGGGTCTTTTCCTTATCTGCCACCACCTTCCTGTTTTTCTTCCTCACCCAGCACCCTCCAGCCTCCCTGGCTCCTGGACCATCGGCTCCTGTCGAAGTGCTTCCTCCTCCTCCGGCCAATGTCCTCCCAGCGATAGCCCCAAGCATCCCGGGGTACCGAAGGCATCCAGCGGGCCCCGTCGGGAGAGGATGGCGGTGCTGACCCCACGCTGAAGGAAACAGCGCTGGGAGGAAACGACGGCACTGGGCTCCCAGAATATCTCCGCAAAGGGCTACCCCAGGGATGCAGAGATAAGCAGAAAAAGCCTAATTTGGGGGTGGACGGGGAGGAGGAGGAGGTCAGGGCTGTTCATCTGAGATGTTTGCGCATCTTCTGGCATAAACACCAGTCCGGGCTTTCTCAGCAGGCGCCAGTATCCTTTCTGGAGCAGGGGCAATTGTTTATTCAGCCTCTGCTCACCTTGGGACGTGCAGCCTAGCACCGCGGCGGGGAGGAAGATGCTCAAGGCCATGGGGAGATGGTGTTAGGAGGGCCAAGCCCCGACACAGCCGTTCCCAGGAGAAGGTCCCCTCTTTTTTGGTGCTTGTTCCCTTGGGTGGGTGCCAGTTCAGGGTTAGGACTTTACTGTGCCTGATGCTGGAAGGACTCAGGGCTGGCCCTTGCCTCTCAGGTGGGACCTCCAGGCACTGGGTGTATGCATGGGGCCATGGTGACACAGCCCATCCCGTGGGACAGCTGCCTGCCTCATAAGGACTACCATAGATGACATCCACCATGCACCTTGGTGGGCCAGTCTCAGGGGCCTTTGGCTCTTGCAAACACTATCAAGCAGATAGTATTTGTTGGCTACAAGTCCTTGGAGAGGCTACAGATGCCCCCTGTGCATGGAGCACTCACTGAGGCTTCCCTCTGGGAAGACCCCATGGTGTTTTGTCTGCCCTCAAACGCTGAGGTCCATCCCACCATGGGTGACCCAGGTGCCTTAGCACAGTGGAGGCTGTAGCCAGAAGTCACCACCACCTCTTTCCCCATCCCAGAGGCTCTCCATCCCAAGAACCTCCAGCAGCCAAGTGATGCCCTGGGATGGGTAACAGGGACAAGGACCTGAGGGACAGCCCCAGGGCCCCCACTGCACAGGCGCAGCTGGAGATACCAGCAGGACTGTGTGCAAGGGCTGTGTGTTGGGACATCTGCCTCCCTTTCCCCGGGTGAAGAAGGCCACCTCATAGCTAAAGGAGACCCATTTCAATCTAGCTGACTTGCTACTCATCAGCTAGGAAATAACCCTGCTGCCAACTTCCCTTCCTAAACTCAAGACTTCTCCAAAGTCCCAGAACAGCATAATTTCACACTTAGGTCTCATTTTAAATACATGCACGTGACTCTGTTGCAATAAGTAAGGCGCACGCTCGCAGTCTCAGAGCCAGCTCCATCTGCTCTTCCCAAGCCAAACCTGCCGCCTTCCTCCTGCTATATTTATCAGAATGATTTAGCTGGTTGGAAAGTACTTGGGGAGGCAGAGGGGGTGGAGCGACCTTGGAAATCAGCCATGGGAGAAAACCTGCAGCTGCCTCCAGGCTGATGTGGCTGTTGTGAGATGCTCTCACGTCTCCCTCAGGGTAATTTCAGTGGAAAGCTGGGAGGCTGCTCATCATTTGTTGAATTGCTCAAGCTCTACAGATAATTTTGTTGTCTTCAGCACCCTTGTGCATGGCCAGCTGGGCTCACGGTCTTTGTGCTGGAGACCTGCTTGCTTCCCAAGCCTTCACAGTCTTCATCTCCAACTGGAAATTTCCAGGATGAGCTGGTGCCACTTTTCTTCTGCCCAGGAGATGGTTCAAAGTGATTTGTCCTTCCCCTGTCCCTCAGTGCCGTCCCTCTGAACCCACAGGGACAGTCACCCTAAAATGGGAATTCTTACTGATGCAAGTGAGATTAGTTCATTTAAGTACCTAAAAAAGTCCAGACACCTCCACGCTATCCTGTGGCAGTAAGACCAGAGGGGAATAACATGGGAAACCTCTCCAAAACCCCCACAGTGAGAAAGGGCAGTGTGCAGCTGCCTCTTATTCCTCACTATTTTGCATCCCTGGGTAAGATCTGTCCCCAGCTGTAAGACCTGCCCATGCCAGCCAGGAGGTATCTGCTCAAATCTTTGCAGCTGCAGATGTTGGGCAAGTTTCGCAAGAGATTTCTGCTGTACACCACAGCACATGGACCCCTGTTGGGCAACCAGGCTTGCAGCAACAGGGAGTCAATCCTCTTTGCTGTGGAGTTTTTATGGTTCTCAGCTTCCTGTTCATTCCTGATGCACACACCCCTTGTATTTCAGTCTCTGATGTGGTTTATCCTTCCTGTGCCTTGATGAAGCAGGAGTCTGTAGTTGCATTATTTAGCTGCCAGCAGGCACTTTAAATGCTCCCACTGATTTCTGTGAGGGTCCATACTTGCTAAATGCTGTGCAAGGAGGCTGTTTCCAGCCTGAACAACTGACAATGTTGTCATTGGGCTGGGACTTGATTCAATCTCTCTTGTAGACACAGATAAGGATGCTGCAGCTCCACTATCTCATCACCCCCTGATTTTCCCCACCTTTGAAGTGGATCTGTCTTTGTTTCTTTTAGGGAGGGGCAGAAAGAGGAGGGGACCACCCGAGCCTGCTCTATAGGGACAGAGGGCAATGACCACGAGTGGAGAGGGATGAAGGTGAGGCAAAACCTGCCTGCTCATCTCTTCCCCACTCCCTTGGGGGGATGCTGGGGTGAGGGACCTTCCCCCTCAGGAGCTTAAAATGAGATGGGGTGAGATGGCCCAGCTCCCTAGAGGATTTCAGGGTGGCAATTCCCAAACAGACATGGGATGAGGTGGTGGAAATCATCCTCCAGGAATGAGATCTGTTCAAAGTGATGGGGCCAGGGCCGGCTTTCATGAAGCCCTGGGAAGCAAGCAGCAGGACCTGGTTGACTGCAGTTTTCTGCCTGGCCAAGCAAATCTCCGCACAGATCCCTTTGTAAAGCCTTCACAGACCACGAGATGGCATCAAAAAACAGTGTAGCCTGAACCAGACTGGTTTCCCCTCTGGTCAGGCCTCATCCTGCAAACCCAGAGGTCCCGAGTGGGATCCTGCTGGGAGGGATGGCGCAGCATGTCCCTCCTCGCAGGGACATCCCTTCCGCCCGTGGGAAACTCCCCGCTGGCTTCCTCGTCCTGCACAATTTTTATAAATAAATCAAAATGAAATAAAATGTCCTTCCAGTTTCCCCCATATCCAAAACAGGTCCAGGGTGGTTTTTAGGTACCCATCTCAGCCAGTCCACAGTCCCTTGCCGCTGTCCCTCAGAAAACCCTCCCAACACTTTGCCCTTCCTGCCCCAGCTCCTTAGGAATGACCCCGATTTCCAGTCCCACCAGTTCTCCTCCTATTTCCATTTCCCCCCTGAGGCTCATGTATAAACAAAGCAAAGAACAGGGAAAAACAGGGTTACGAGAAGAAAACAGGTCCCGGGTGGCTGGCGGCATGCGACAGACCCACACACGTCACTGAGAGCCTGGCACGGTGCCTGATGAGATAACCTTTCACTGCAGCACCAAAACCCACCCATTTCTGAGGAATCTTGGAGGGTTTCCCTTCCTGCCAGGAGCCAGCAACCCTCCTAGCTTTGCAAGCAGGAGAAGGGTGCAGGCAGGGTGGCCAAGTGATTGCAGCAGGGCTTCCCATGGGCCAGGTCTGCTGCTTTCTCCATCCGGGCTCACCGTGGGACGGACCCTTTATGCCTCAGTTTCCTTTCTGCAAAGTGGATAATGATAACGGCTCTACAAAGAAACAGATATCTCCCTGAACCTGAATTCAGCACATACAAGACGCAGCCTCTACCCCTATATCATCTATCAAAACCAAACGCGATACAGAATGAATATTTTGGCCTAAGGAACGCCCCCCCTCAATGTGTGTTTCATGCTGTGAACAGGAGAGATCAAGAGATGGAGATAAATTCAGTGACACAGATAAGAGTCTGGGGGTCTCTTTGAATAGACAAGGGCAAGTACAGCCCCCTTCCTTGGCCAGCCGCTTCGGGAACAGTGGCACAGGCTGCCCAGAGAGGTTGTGAAGTCTCAAACCCTGCCTGGACGTGGTCCTGTGCCCCCTGCTCTGGGTGTGCTGCTCACGCAGGGGGGCTGGACAAGGGGATCTCTCGAGGTCCCTTCCAACCCCTGCCATTCTGTGATTCTATGGGAAAGCATCTTCCCAACTGTGTATTGGGAAGGAAGACTCACATGAGTGTAGGAACAAGCCCCATCAGCCAAGAGCCCAGGTGCCCACTTTGCTCAGGCTCTTGGCTAGGCCACGGCCAACCTCTGAGCCTGCAGAGGAAGGCAAAAGTGTTAAAAGCTCCTTCAAAAATCTCTCTCTGTAAAGTCAGGATGTCAAAGTTGCTCTTGGTGGATGGCGCTGACATGCTGGTCCTGCAGGAGAGTAAAGGACACGAAAGGGAAGTTTTTGCTTTATCTGTGCCTCTGTCCAGCACCCACAGGAAAATGCTCTTGAAGCAAATTTTCGTGGCATGTGCCAGTGCCTCAGCTTCTCTCTCACTTCTTCTTTCCAGTGGATTTCCTCCTCTGGGGCCAGCTGGAGGTCTCATTTTGAAGCACAAGCACTTTGGCTTTTCTTACGCAAACCAGTCATCTGAGCGGGGGCGTAACTGCAGAGGGGCATGGACGAGAAGTCAGCTTCTGCTTTCCATCACAAGCCAGGACAGATGGACAGATACTGTGGCCGGACAACTTGAAAGCACAAGCTCAGGAAATGATGGAAGGAGGAAGTCACGATCAGGTGCCCGGGGAGAGCAGCTGAGATCTGAGCACTTGCCACCACTCGAATTTCCTGGATGTTGGGGTATGGTAGGAGCAAGACCAAAGTTAGATATGTACCACAAAGAGAAATGAGGTCACAGCATCTGCCCCGAAGTGTCTGAGCCTGCCTGACACCTCACAGGAAAATCACATGGGAAAGGTGCCCTGGAGGTAAGGTGTTTCCCAAGGGGAACATCTGGGGCTAGCTGGGACCATAGCAGCTGCCCCAACCAGCCCCACATAGATGGGGAGACAGCACTGGGGACCTGGGCCAGCCCAAAGAGCTGAGGAAGAAAACCCCTTGCCAGGGGACAGAGTAGATGGAAAAAGTTCCCATAGATTCAAAAATCTGCCAGAGTCATGGAAAAACAAATCAGTTCTGGACTTCAGTTCCACCTTTGGATGAGAGCAGTTTGGCATCTCCTTGGGCGCAGTGTAGATTTAGCACACGTGATCGTGTTTGCTTGGAGTCAAAGGAGGGAAGACACCCCAGGAAGACAAGATGAACGAAGCCAGGGAACCAGGGAGAGCTTTTCAATAGAAAATACAGAAAATGCTATTAATGTTTAATTTAGACAAGGATTTTGCCTTGTGTTAGAGCCAAGGATCAATTTTGTTGCTGTGCAGAGGGACATAAACTTTGCAGGAGCAAATGATAGCCCTGCCATTGCCTTCCCACACCCAGCCAGAGCCAGTATGCTCTGCCCTCGCCATCTCTCTGCTCACCCAGATCTGGATTCAATTTGCCCCAGCAATGGTGGGAAAAGAAGCTTTTTGCTTATGTCACCCATTCCTTAGTCACGTCCCGGCAAAGTCACCTGCTTCCTCGTGAGCTCAGCTGAGTCACCAGTCATTGTGGGGTTGCATAACCGGAGCTCCCTGTCTGCAAGGATTCACAGGGAACCGGAGTTCCCTGTTTGCACGGATTTGCAGGCAACCGGAGTTCCCTGTCTGCACGGATTTGCAGGGGGGAGAATGCTGCAGGATCCTCCAGATCCAGAAGGAGCCTTCAGCCTCTTAGCACACTTAGCAGCAGCCTCTTAGCAGCAGCAGTGTAAGGCAAAAGGGGTGCACAGGGGCTGGACAACACCAAGACCCCCCAGTTTCCACCTGCCTCGCTGCATGGATGGGAATCCAGGCTCAGTGTTGGATTTAGCTCTGCTAATGCCTGTACGGCACGGCCGAGCGCTGCTGCCTCCTGCTCGGCTGTTTTTGGGTTAGATACAGAACAAACCTCCAAAGGGGGAAGGTGTAGGGCTGCAAAGCCACACTCTGCCCTCAGAGCAACCCTTCCCACATCTCCTCGATGGCCGAGGGGCCATCCCCACAGCTTTACTGCTCTTTGCTTACCTCCCATCCACAACAGGAACATGCAGACCCCTCACCTGGCCAGCGCCTGGGGCAGCCTGCCCAGCCTCTTGGTCAATGTGGACAGCAAAGCTCATTTTCATTTTGGGCAGAAAAATCTGGTCAACAAACCCCCAGCTGCCACTGGACAAGCCTAAATCCAGCAGAGTTAGCCAACAGCCAGTCCAAGGCACGTTTTGATGAGTTTTTTAAAGCCATGTGCTCCAGCAGTAGCTCTGGCAGCTGTTGAAAGCTTTGAGAGTGAGGATTTGAACTCAGGATGTCCCAGCTCCCGTGAAGAGGTGAGAATTACATCGGTGTCTAACCCCTCCATTGAGGATTTATCAGGCAGTGTTATGGCTTTATAAAATCCTGCTTACCAGTTTCCCTGGGTGAGTTATTTACTTTGGCAGCTGATCCAGCCGTAATAATCGTTATTATCCCTATCAAGGGAGATGTTCTGCCACTGCAAGGGCGTGCAAGTCAGCTGCAAAATCTACAGAATCGATAGATCACTGCTAAGGATGTAGATATAATTCACATTCTAATCAATTAGTTTGCAAGTTTGGGTACAAGATGTACATCTGATGTACCCTTTCAAATCGCTGAGGTGCTGGTTTTCTGTTTTACAGATGAAAACCCCAGATATGTAGTCTAAAATGACATGGGTGACTAATCAAGGCCAGCTAATTCTCAATTTAAACAATAAATGCTGATATGCACCCTTGAAGCAATGTCTCTCGGGCTAAAAATGCATTTTTATTTCATTAATTCCATTTATTCCATTTATTTAATTTATTTCCCAAACATCTCATGTTGGTTAACCTGCAATATTTTGTAGATCAGGTGGTTCAATGCCCAACAAAAAGACAGCTGGGAAGTGGAAAACTGGTATTGAGAAGGGCAGTGTTGACTTTTGAGGACGAATCGTGATGCTTGAAGAGGGACATGAAGTCAAGAATAAAAATGTGAAGGAATGAGGAGGGGGCAAGAATAGTAAAGATCTTTAAGAGCAGAATCTGTAGTGTTGTTTTGGTAGTAAAATTGTAGTGTTTAAAAGTGGCTGATAAAGGTGAATTAGGAAAAATCTGGGCTGATACACCCAGAAGGAGGTCTGGCAGCCCAAGTGAGCAGCGCAGTCTTTGGGGTAAGGAAGGAGCACGCTTCCCTCCTATCCTAAGCCAAGCCAAGCCATTTGCTTATTAAATAAATCTGCATTTCATACCCTTGTCCTAAGCAATAATGATTTTAAACCCTGGAGATGAAAAAAAAACCCTATACCTGCATTATTTAGGACTTTTTTTTTTTTTGTGGGAGACGAATATGCATAGGAACTTTTTTTCTTAAAAAACTTAGAGGCATTGGTCCTGCAGCAGCTTTGTTAGGAGCTATTTGCTGCCTAGTGTTGAAACAGGGACGCCGTGAGCCACTCAGCAGTGATTTAACAAGCAAGAAAAGGTTGCCCAAGACCTCCTGGCTGTTTTCCTTATCTCCTTCCTGTAGTGGTAGGTTTTGCTGCAAAGGCTGAAGCTTGCCACAGCCTGAACAAATGCCATTTATTTCTCTGATACACTAAAAAAATCCCACAAAAGCAAAAAAGGGGGTTGTTTCATGCCTGGTTTGAGCACATAAGGGATTTACAGGCTCCCCAGAGAGCATCTCTAATGGGGAAACTTTCCTGGCTGCATTCAGCTTCATATATAAAAACAACTTATCTCAAAAATTGGCATGTTTTCAGCCCAAATTGACTGAAAATGGGATGACAACTTCATCACTTCCCCAAACAGGGCAGAAAGGGCAGCAGTCCGTGCAAAGTTTAGTTCACAGTTTTGGTTCTTGAAAAAAAAAAGCCACAAAGCATCTACAGAAAAACAGGCAGCTGCTCCCCCTGCACAAACAGCAAAGGACGTCGGCATAGCCCGAAGGATGGGCTCCGCGACGCCCCGTAACAAACTGAAAGGTGTTTTATAGGACTGCACACGTTTAAAATTGCTCATATGCAGCTTCTAGGTGAAAACCTATTTGGAAATATGGAGGCATTGGGAATAAAGAGATAAAAGCAGCAATTTCTGGGAAAAACGAGCATTAGTGATGTCCTGACACCGGCTCCCCGGCATCACATGCCGTGCCTGCATGGCCAGTGGCGCCGAGGACTTCTGAGCCGGACTGTACAAAGGGCAGGACAAAAATCAGGTTCTTTTGCCTGTGTTTTATGTCAGCAAAACCTCAAAGGCAACATGGAGAACTGCAAAACCAGCCATGAGCAAAGTGAAGAAATCTGGTGTGAGTCAGAGGGAGATTAGGCAGGTCACAAGTGATTTATTTACTCTTTTTAAAATTATTTTAATCACCAAAGCGTAAATAAAAACAGAGTGAAGGACTTTACTCTTTGCTGGTTAAAAATTATGTGTAAAGGCAGGCAATGGTCCAAGGGCCTTTGCACACAGTGTATCAAAGCATAAATACACTTAAACACTACAACAACATCTCCAATTTTACTGCTTAAATACTGGGGTATATAGTCAAGTGTATTAAGTATTATTTCACTGATATTTTTGATTACTTCACTAGAAAGCCTTCTAAACTGAAATCAGTCTTTAAAACATGAATGTGACCAAAAAAGTATTGGATATAAATGGCAGCAGGAAAAAGAATGCATACTCACTGATTTTCTAGAGAAATCATTATAACAAACCCTCACAAGAGTAGAATGCAAATACTAAAACATATGTAAAAATATGTATATGGGGCACAGTGTTCATAAAAACCCAACAGAGAAAGGGATCTCACCGACGACCGAGGGATGCATTTGTTACCTTGCAGAAACGCTCTCAGGTGGCTGGAGAGGTTGGAGCAGCCTTGTCCAGGTACCACAGACAAAGCTGGGAAGAAATGAGGATTAATCATCTGCTTTTATTCCATCCTGCTTGGTATCTCCTGTGTCCTGCCATAAAGCCCGAGCTCCATCTAAAGCCAGTCTAGAGAAGCCAGTCAGTAGCACTGCATCCCTCTGGCCTTTGCAGACCAGCCCTTCTGCTCTACCCATGCAGGACCAAGCACCACAGCCCACCCCTGCTGCTCTCTAGTCCTGCCAACAAGGCCCCAGGGTTCCCCTTTTCAAGGTCTGAAATAAGTCCCAGGTCTGAAATAAGTCCCTTCCCAGCCTCTGCCAAACTTTGATTTTCCAAGCTGGCTTCTGGGATTTTAGCAGACTTTTGCTCACTGATTTTAGTTATTTTCTATTCCAGGCCAAATGGTTCATCCATTTCTGAGGGTGGTGAAGAATATATGTTATCCCCACCTTCTCCCAGAGAGGGGCAAGAAAAGAAAAAAAAGGATGGTCTTTCTCATTAAAGAAAAGATTTCGCATCCTCATGGTTTAGAACAGAACTTGAACCTGGCTCTTGAGGTGACTTTTCTGGGCTGTTCATACTTCCAAAAATCAGCCAAAACAAGGGACGAAAAGTCAGTTACACAGTGATAACACAGTGAAAACTTGCTGGATTTCCGGATGACTGGATGAGAGGTTGACAGAGTCCCTTGGGAG
>VZTV01117353.1:0-15245 GCA_013400875.1 Anhinga rufa
GAGCGTATTCAGAAAGCCGACATGGGCAATTTGACTGGCAGTAGGGTCCAGCCCCAGAGGTCCCATGCATCATTGCTTACATCTGCATTTCCTCTCCCTTTGCTGTCTTTCCTCACTCATTTCCCAGTGTCCAAGTGTGTTTCAAGACAGTTGAAAGGATGTCACTTGTTACATCAATTTAGCACAACATGAGATAGCCAAGACGGTTAAGAAAGAAGGGGTCTACCTCTTGCAGGTTAGTTTATTGCACCTTTGCAAAGAAAAATTAATTTCTATTCCAGCAGTGCCTACAGTGGTGCGTCCAGTCCAACACGTAACAAGAAAAACAGATGCATTCAAGACAGGCTCACATTTTGCTTGCTGTATTGTAGAGGAGCTGTGTGTCCGTGAGGATGCACGCACTACAGCTGGCTGCATCCCCTAACTGATCCATTAGTATTTGGTCAATGACAAGAAAAGCACAGCCTTTCCTTCCCTTAAGTAAGACACTAATCTGTTACAACTCTACAAGCTAAGGTAATTAATCAAAAGTCTATCATACCATATAAAATGAAAATGGCTTTAAGATGTGCCTGTTCACATCAATTAATTATTGAACGAGCATTAGCTGAAGCTTTTCTCCTGCCATTTAGAAGTTAGGGATAACATGACATGATATGCATACAACCAGTGTGGCACAGTCTACACCTGCATTCACCCACCCACCCACCGCAGACACCCCAAGTTGTGCCAGTAGCCACTCTGCTTCTGTAGACTGGTTCCAGTACACCCCAAGAGCAACCAGAGCCTGCCTGCTAGGGACCCTCAGTAAGTACAGCTGTGAAATCATCATGGGGAACCAGCAGGTAGCCCCTCCAAACAGAGATCGCAACAAGCATTTGCACATGTTTGCCTGACATTTCCACTTCTGTTTCAAAATAAAGTTCTCAAGCAACAAGGCAAGGGCTCAGTAAACGGCAGCACAAGCGTTCCTAGAAACCACCAACTGTGTTGTTTTCAGCTGTGTTAGCAATGCTGTAATCAATGGAAGCACTTAGCAGTGATGAGTACGTACCAGCAAGAAAAAACACCCCATCCCTTATGCCATGGCTGTATCTTCTTCCAGACCAGCCAATGAATCAAGATCACCAACTGCACTAGGAGGCGAAGCACTGAGAGGGCTGGTGCTTAATGAAGCTGAAGTAAATATATCCCAGCCCAGGAGCAGACTAAAATCACCTCTGTAGCACATAAGCCAAGAGCAGACAACAGCACAGCAGCTTCAGACTCTCTTACATTTCTACAACTATGACCTGAGCTTTATTCTAATTGCACAAATTGAAGAATGATTAGCAGTTGTGTGGACATTAAATGCCCTACTGATGTAACCAAAACAGATTTGCTTTACTCGGAATGATTACTTAAGGCCATAGCTGTGAAACTAGAATGAATCAAAATAAAAACACACATTAAAAACACAAAGCATCACCTCAGAAAAGAGGGATGGCAATATAGCCTCAGTAATAATTTAAAAGCCACACACTTTAACATCATGCTTTCTAGAAATGGAGAGGCAGGCACCTTTTTCATGAAACACCATAAACCCGCTACAGTGTGCTTCTCATCCTTTACAGTCTGTAAAATGAACTTTTATGAATACTAACAAAATTCACCCCACCTATGTTTTGCCTCGGGTTTCTATGTAAGAACCCATATCCAATTTTACAACAAATTTCTATTTTTGCTGAGAAGCGTTACGCACAGCTCAAGATCAGCAGAAATACAGGGTCAAGTCAGAGACCAGCTTCCATGAGCCGGGGAAGGCGAGTGGCAAGTGCAACCCTGACAGACCGCAGCTGCCTGGGCTGCAACAATTTACAGGCAGCACACTCCCTAATAAACTACCAAACAGGTATCAGCACTCCTGGTGTTGTTTGGAAAGTAAATACTAAGCTACAACCTTAAACATTTCTGCCTTGCCTCCCATCTTTCACAGATGCTCCTCTTCACACCTTGTCTCCCAGATGAACAGTGAGAAACGGGGGACCCCAGACTAGCTGCCAGGCAGCCACCCTTTTCAGGCTTCACTTTTAATACCATTACCTATGAATATGTTAAATTTACTTGGCCCCCAGTCACCTCATTAACCCTGGCAGCAAAGCAACTGACATAAATACAGCTTACAATATATACTTGATAAGAACACCAGGCATTTTTCCTTTGCACTTCATCTAAAAAGGTAAATCTCGAGAGGTAAGTCCCTAGCTGTTAACCAGCTATTTCCCTCTCCCCACAGAGAAAGAAACTGTGTTTTTCTCTGACAGCAATATATGATGTTACAGTCATTAAAGCTGTTTCAGAATAGCTTTAAACTACACTTGTGTTTCAGAACTCCCTGCCAGAGCCCTTGTTCAAAACTTTAATCTCTCAATATATTCTTTCAAGGGAAGCTTCTAGTTTCAACTGTCCAAGTCATCAAGTACACAAAGGAAAATGCATACTTAGATGATACAATCCTACTTGCTGCATTCAAAACACAATCCACAGTCTCCTTCCCTGGGGCTTTCCCAGACTGGGTGACCAGATTTTGTGCATGCTATGAGACAGCGTCACAGGGCTGAAAACCCCCAGAAAAGGTTCCCTAAAAGCAGGGACTGGCCAGTGCAAGAGATCTTGTTGAACATCCTCCTCACTGCAATTTGCAGCCACAGGCTCAGCTGCTGTGCCTCTACAAATTTTACTTAGCAAGCAGATATCACTTCTTTTATTTGACTCCAACATAGACCTGCTAACAGTTTCTTTCCCAAAGGACTTTTAAACATGATGTGCACACGTATTCCCACGTTCTTTGTGCAGATTTTACATTTGTATACATAAATTTCTATAAAAATGATACCATGCATGTATTTTATAGTCAACACACTGTAATTTTCTTTTGAACAGCTCCAACACCACCGCTGTGCTTTACTTACATTGGAGGCAGCAGAGCAGAAGAGAAGGGCTGTGTTCCCAGCAGCCAGGCAGGTCCCGAGCTCCAACCCTGCCTCCAAGCACAAGGACTCCTGTGGCCTTGCCAAGTGCCTTCACTCCTGCACCTTATACTCCCTGACTATAAAAACAGTGATAGCACTCTGCCTCCCTGACACTATTTTGTAAGGATAGATTTAAAAAGACACCAACAAAATGAACAAACAACAAAAACAACTATGAAACTCTGAAGAATAAATACTGCTATCTTGAAAACATCAGAAGCTTACTCCAGTCAGCAGGCTTCTATAAAAAACACATAAGAAATCATCCTGCAAACATTTTCTCGACGAATTTTATTCTTCCGTTTCTTAAAATTCCACTAAACCTTTAGTTTTAGTACAAGAATTTACACCACCATTTTGAAGAAAAGCTGCAAACCATTTGAATTCTAGTTTTTCCACCTTAAGAAAAGCCTAAAAATACACAGGTTATCTCTTATAACCCTGTAACAGCAGAGGTTTGGCTCTAGCAGAAGAACAATGAGATAAGAAATCAAAACGGTCATCTATCCGCTGATGGTGCATAAACACTGTATTTATTAGCGCTTTCACATACTGATTTTAGACTAACCTCTTTCTCACAGTAGTAATAGCAGAAATGACCATTTCAAAAACACTGCCATCCAAATGTCAGAATACAAAAGAGAGCAAATGATACTCCTGTGAGAGATCTACTTCCCCATGTCTCCTCTGGCATTTAGAAGCTGGCACGCGAGGAGAATAATCCAGCTCCTGTGACTCATCTTACCCTTCAAAGCCAAGGCAGGCTCCAGGACAGAGCAAGCATGGGAGCTGCACCAGGAGGTCTGGCCAATACTCCCCATCTCTCTGCAGCCTGCAGTGGTTCCTCCATTTTGCAGTAAGAGGATCCGGTCAGCACTTATCTTCCTAATTACACACCAACAATTAGCTGGAATCTCGTTGGGCTGTGCATGTCACCTGTTAACAGGGCTCCGTGAAAAAGGGCTAAAACTGGATGTGGCAGATGGAGCTATATATCCTACCCATCTCTGGAGAGCAGATTTGTAATGCAAAACACTGAATTCAAGATGCAACCCATGGATACAAGGAAGCAAGTCGAACCAAACTGATTAAACAAGACCCAGGTCTCAGCACAGTGTGCAGAATACTAAGCAGAAACAAAAGATACCTCAGAGAGGGAAACAAACTGCATGCTAAGCCACGCACCAGCCAGATCTTCACCGCACCGTATGACTGTCTCTTCAGAAAAATCAGACTATTCTTCTAACAACAACGCCAGAGACATCTACATCCCAATCACTCTGTCTATCTCAGATACACACAGATGAAAACCGCGGGTTGTTGAGTTGCCCGTTTTATAAAACAGGCAAGTGCCCCCCCGGGATTGCCTGGGGCAGCGATGCCGTGATCCACGCAGGCAAGTGCAACTGCGCTTGTTGCCAAGCCCTCAAATTCTGATTTATAGCATTCTAGGTCAGAAGACAAGTTGGATTATTAGCCTGGCCTCTCTTGCAACCCCAGGGACATTACATTTCATCCAGTTACCCTGATCCTGAGCCCAACGCCTGTTTGACTAAAGCACAACTGGATTCACTATAGGAGGAATCCAGACTGATGCCCCAGACAGACATCAGGGACATGGAGGGTCCACTACTTAACCACCCTCTCTGCCCTCTCACAAGACCCCGAAAGAGGTGTGCTTTGCTTCCAGCTCGAGTACTGCCAGTCACACTTCCTTGCTCTGCTTTTCGCTGCTATGTTAAAGCGTGTTTTCAAATCTTTGCATTGCGAACTGTGCTTTCCCTTATCAAACACTGTTCTGGCTTCACAGACCTCCCACTCGTTTTGCTTCATCGGCTAATGGAAGAGAAGAATTAAATAGCCCTCTGAGCTCCTGCAGCCACTCTCTTACAAATACTCTGCTGACACACACACACATGCTTCTCAGCTACACCCTTACTCAAATAGCCATCAGGAAAACTATAATTTAGACTTTTAACAGCTCCTCCAGTGAAACACAAAAAACCAGCTGCCCTTAAAGCTGGTTTTGTTCCACTTTTGCTCAGCAAAATGCTTACCCCCTCAGACAGCTGGAACCAGCTTTGTACATTATTTTGCTGTCTTAAACATCCCTGCTAAGTGGATGATGTCACGTAGCCTTACAAGAATAAACATATTCTGACATGCACCAAAAAAAAGAACCAACTAAGCTATAAGCAAAGACAGTTTACATAATGCTTTGTAGACACCTTTATATTGCCTGGGCCCCACAACCAAATTAATTTTTTTTATCCAGGACTTAGACAGAAGAAAAACTTTTGAATGCCAGTACAGTGCTCGCCCGCTGACTTACCAAAGCACTTACTGCCAAGCCGCTGCACAGCCTGCATGCCTCAGTGACTGAGCGCTTTTGGAAAATTCCTGTTATACGCACACACACAAAAGAGCAATCTAATAATCAGAATACTTAGAGACACAGTTATCCAGAGAAACTCATGTGGCCTCTAGGAGCACACTTTTGGATCTGGGTGAACTGACTTTAGATATAAAAGGATGCCATGGCATCCTTTCTCCTCCTTGCTTCTCCTCCTGCCAGTTTCTTCAGGTTTGGGGATTTTCATTTTTTATTTATTGCCTTTCTCAAAGCTTGTCAGAAAGTTTCTGTTATTCCACCAGATTTTATCCCTTTCTGTTTGGCAAATGTTGATTCTCCCTCATCCTCCCACACGTCTCACATGGAATTGCTACAGCCTCTTTTGTGCAACAAAACAAATTGTGTACCTTTATCTTAATACAAAAATCTGCTGTTTCAACAACACCAGCACTGCCTGGACATCAGAGCTCAGTGTCCAACTGAACCAAAGAAACTGCATCCTGCTGTCCCTCTTGAATGCAAGGGGCTGCACAGCCCATCGCCACACTCTGTGCTAGCACTGAAAGCGTGGCAGAGCCCCAGGTCTGAGCAGTGGCCACAGCCCCCTTGTGCTCTCCTGCAAAGCACACCGGCATTCCTGCACCACATACAGGATTTGCAACTGATACCCCTACTAGCTCTTGGCTGATGAGACTGTGTTGATATTATATAGGCTTATAATAATGTAGGCCTAAAATACCTAACAGTCTTCCCCTGCATTTAACAACCAGGAAAACCAATGATAATGTCACTAATGACTTGTGAACACTATTGTCTCCTTTTCAGGGAGATGGAGCAATACTGCGAAAGAGATAACGGATGGGTAATGGTGGTGATACCCTTGGCTCCTCAGGCTCCTCCCAAGTAAGGCAAGACTTCACGCCTTTGTGCCAGGCACCATCTCAACCCTCCAACCCCAAACAAGACAAGATTTAATAATTTTTCTTGTTGTTGTTTTTCTTTGAAGATGTGCCTTAATACTGAACATGCTGCTCCACTTCTGCATTCCTGAGTTCCTCTATCTATAAACAAGAGTCAGGACTGGTACTTTGCAATGCAAGTTTAGATCTTTGGGTGGGAGATGGTAAGTAAAAAGCAAAGTAATATTACAGAATACAGTGGGATACCTCTCGTATAAACAACTTAAAAGTCACCTTTTAATGATATATCTCACCACCAGGAGCACCAAGCATAGCGTGACTGTTGGTGAAGATAAGGTGTTTTTTCTTTCTTGAAATTTTTAATAAATACGTAGCTATGAGACTAAGCTTGCTTTTGCTAGGAAATCTCCAGAACAAAAAGAGTGTTATTTCTATATCTAGATGCTTTTCATGTGTATAAGCCTAGTCATTTGAGATTCAGCATAGGTCTGCTCTTGAAGTTAAAAAAGCATGCTCCCTACTTCTTCTCCAACAGTAGGGCACAATCAGCCAGCTTTCATTTAAGATGGACAAACACAATTTCAGCATTATTCATCACTCCAATTTCAATAATGAAAAGTATTCCTCAAACTAAAAGGTTTAAAAAAAATCTACTTCCCATTATCTTCCAGTCCTCTAGAAGAAATTAAGTTGATGTCCTCCAAGAGATTTAATGGACAACAACAGACCCTTCATAGTCCATCTCGAAACACTAAAGCACTGTTCCTGAAATGACCAGTTGTCTCCTTGGATAATAGTAACAATAAGATCTAAACCCAGCCACTAGTGAATGCATTTCCTGGAAAAAGTAACTGTAAGACCTCTTCAAATTGAAAATTTTATCAATCACAAGTGTTCACTGCAGAGCCAGTATGTCCACCTGTTTTAAGGTTATCCCCATTTAAACTTTAAATATTTTAAATTTTTTTTTAAAGGCCTAACTTCGTAGTCCCAAAACTTTTAAGTAAAATAGGTCTGTACTAGTAGTCACATCTTTGAGAGTGCCTTAAGCTAGTAGAAAACTTTTAATTTTTACTTCAATCCTTTCAAAACCATAGAGGTTCTTTCAAAAGAAGTAGGGGACTCTTGCACATCAATAGCGATCACTGCTACGTAGGGTACCCAGTCCAAGTTTTCACAGTAGTCTCTAGTGTAACATAATATATTCGTCTCTTGTAACCAAGGCTGTAATTTGCTAAGCACATCTTTCAGCAACAGTGACAGCTTAAGCAGTCACGGTGCCCAAGTCCGGTCACCTCCCTGGCTGCGTCAGTATAGTTTTGTGCAGTGGATTGGATCAGGGAACAAATCTGAGTTAAAAGTAAACAAGAGGGGGAAAATGAATACAATTTTTTTTAACCTGAAGCAGACTCCTGATTTATTGCCCTGCTGCTAGGGACAAAACAGGCTTGGAGCAAGCAGGAGGAGATGGGCAAAGACTGGTGAAGCCCAGACTGCCTCTGGAAGAAACATTTAACTACACACAGCAGCCCAATTACTTCATACTCTAAAGTACTTATCTCTAAAAAGATAGATTTAAAGGCAGTATTTTGATTGATTTTCTTTTGCAAAATTATCTCCTACCCAGGGTCTATGTTTATATTTCAATAACGTCACAAACAAATTCTTAAACCTATGTCCTCTGCAGAAAACAACCTCTAAGAAAAGCACCAGCACACTTCCACAGCCCGAACAGTGCTCCTCCTCCATCATCAAAATTTCCAGGAGGTTAAAGCCTTTGCCAGCTCTTCAGAAGAAGAATCTTCTGGTAACTGTTGTGTTTCAACACAGCATTCAGGACTTTCTACTCCTCTTTCAGATCAGAGTCACTGCCACATGCTTCCCCACCTTTTGAGAGACTTACTGAATAAGAAGGTTGGAGATTTCAGGATTTACAACTCACCTGAACTAAGTTCTTCAAGCAGGACAGCTACATCTGATAAAGACCTATTAATGAGGCTAGCTCCTCTTTCAAAAGATGCTTTTGAGGATTTGTCTCCTTTCTCAGCCAGACCAAAGACTGTGTCTCTGCCCTGTCACATCATCACAGCTGATGGCAGTGCAGAGGCAAGATAGGACCTGTAATTCCCTAATAATTGGGGAAAACAATGGAGGACAGCCCATGAAGAGTGGATTATATTCTTGAACCTTCTTTAAACATTTTCCCATTTATTCTGGGAAAAGGTTCAGAGCAAAGCATTCATCAGCAAACTCTGATGAGAACAATACCTGTTGGCATATGCTCTGCATCCAATCCTTAGATGATGCTTCCTGGATGACAGGTGTTCAAGGCAATAAGGCAGTACCCTACCAATATACTTGTTTTCATATAGCTTTAACAGAATGTTACAAAGTCACCATAATCAGGGCCCCCATTCCACCTCTTAGAGCCTACAAATTACTGGTCGACATGGAAAAAACACCAATGCAACTGCGGAAAAAGGATATTTGGTAAAATAAGTAACATGAAGAATATGTTCTTTCTCTCTTCATTTACCAAGTGATTAAAGAAAGGGATCAGAGGCTCAGATTTCAGCAACAGATGTTTAATTTTGAAGGCTTAGTCCTTCCTGGCCAAAAACTTTGACATTTCACTAGATTGGCTTGTTGATCAAAATAAGAATACATATCGCAGGTAACTTCTGTTTTCAAATAATGAGTGTAATCTGACTTGCAACATACTTGTTATTCCTATATCACCAATGAGCACGGTCTTCATTATGAGCTTCTAAAATCCTCTTTATACAATCTGGTTCTTCAGCACCATGTGGTTTGCACTCATAGCGGCACCAAAGTGTCTCCTCCTAAAACATTATTCCCAGTTCAAAACTGTCGCAATGTAGTTAAAAACTATACAAGGAAAAGAAAACAAGCTACACTGTACAGCTTTCTTGCACTATATAATTGACATAGTAATTTCCATAAACCCCAGTGAGAAGTTACCGGTTTGTCAATCTATTCTCTTCCACGCACCAGATTTTGGGAAAATGCATTGAAATGGCTGATTTACTAATTCTGCCCTAGGTACTACTTCAGTAGCAGATGCCATCTAGCCCACGAGAATAGTCTCATTTAAAGGAGCAAAATGCAACTACAAAGCTAGTCTAAATTTAGTACAGAGCAACCACCAAGGAAGGAACACTTATGAAGGCATGGGAAAGGTCTGTGTTACCAGTACAGATGTGACCCAAATTTCTCATCTATACCAACATGAGGTGCTACTAGGTATAACATGAAATAGTGAAATATGCATACACACAGAGCCTACTATATCTTAGTATGATTGCTGGAACCTCCATTAAGGTCATAAATATAGTGATAGCTGACAAGAAGTTCAACAGAGGGTTAGATATTCTCCCAGTAGGAGAAAATGCTCTTAACAACTACCTGTGGGATTATGAAAATAGGCTACTTAAGTATCTGCTGCTATTAGTGATATTGTACTGCCTGCCAGATCTATGAGAGTTTTCACTTTGAACGCATGTTTGGAGTGCTTTTTCTTTTATCAAGGGAGCATAAACTAATCTTTGGAGAGGACAAACAAAGCAACCTACCCAGTATAGAGAACGGACACACTCAGTAGCCCACCAAGAGCATTAGTAACTTGTGGTATCAGCACATTATGGGAGAGACAGTCATTACATCATTACAGTTGTCACTTGTGAGCATGAGTGGCATAGACAGGGATATCTGAACATGAAGATTTCACTGACCCAAGGACCTCACCAGCCACACAAAACAGAGCAGAGGAGATTAAGTGCCATGGGAAGCAAAGAGGGATTCCTGCAAAGACCACTGCTGAAAGCATCCAAAGAACAAGAAAATTGTGCCCAACCGTCACATTTGATTCTTTTCCCTGAAAATACACATTTTTCTTCTATTTGCACACTAATTTACCTGTGAGGGAGGTGCTATATCCAAGTGTTATGGAATTTACCATTTTTCTCATTCTTTCACCCCTGCCATGTCACTGGCATAAAGTTCCCTCTTCATTCTAAGAATACTTTATACAACCTTGTTGGGTTCACACGAAGACTTTCAAGACCATCAATAAGACCAAGGAGCACAAGATGTGTCCATTAAACCCAGAATTACAGATTGCATCTAAGATTTCTAGAAGACAAAGGTTTGAGTGATTAACACATAACTATTTCTAAAATTAAATAATTGCAGAGAAACAGTGCTGCTTAGTGAAACTGAGAACTCCATACTACCAAAAATTAGAGGTAACGATAACATATATGTAAAAGGCACAGGGTTTGGAGTGTTAAATCACCTTTAATTATGTTTTCTGGATTTGTAACACTGCCATTTGAATTCCTAACACTACACTGATATACCACATTATATCAAACATGCCAACAACTCTATTCTGAATCACCTTGAAGGCTTGCAAAACAGACCTGTGTTTGAACACATTTATCTTTTTCCTTACGCTCTTTCAGCTATTGACCAAGACCACAATGTATACTTCTAGAGTCATAATTGGTCACCAAAGCAACAGTTTGGATGCCAAAAAGCAGGATTTCAACTCGACTGCACATGGTGGCAGGGAGAGAAAGGTGACCACAATGCTTCCATTGTAGCCTTGATCCTGTGACTCAGCCCCACGGCGAACTACAAGTCGTTCATGCGCTGAATCCAAAATGAATAACTGGGAAAGCAACTGAAAATGAGACTTTGTTTTCTTTTAACTTCTGTTCCTTGTACTAATGGCCTTTAAAAGGGTCTGGGCGTTAATCTTCGACATTAACAAGAGAGATGAGAAAGATCCCTGGCCAGATTTTGATGTCTCCAAGTGGGTTGAAAAAATATAATTAAAAACAAACAAAAATTTCCTCTTTAATCAATTCTCTCAAAGTTGTCAATTTTCTATCTATTACCAACACTCAGAAAGGGAGGTTTGCACCACAGTGTACAGGACTGACAGTAGATCTTGAGTTCCTTCCTCACAAGGAAAAACCAGACACATACCAGAGGCCTTTTCTCATGTTGTCAGCTAACTGTGGCTGTATGGATGGTGAAAAAATACCCACTCCTCATAATTTTATTGCAAAGAGCTTATGTTTCTTTCCAGCTGATATTCTGCTAAAAGAGGACAGAGGGGATATTTGTTTTCAGGTCTTTTCCGTCTATTTAGTGATGCCCTTTTTCTCCTGTACTCCAAGGCAGCTGTTTATCAGATTTCACAATCCAGCTGAAAGAGGTTAAATTAAGAAATTTCCCTTGCTTGCCTCCTCTGTTTAAAAGGTGTTACATTACTCCCTTTGCAGTTTGTGGTTCAAATACTGCAGCTACTAAATAAATACATATCTATGCACATACACACATTATTAGAAATATTTATGTTAATTCAATCGTAACAAAGATATCCTATCCCAACTAGACCACAGGTTGCCACAGTTCAGCTGTTGCAGAGCCAGCACAGCGCTGGCAAGCTCAGGGCAGGGGATGGGGACGTTTCTCCCGCACTTCTCCTGCATGTCCACCCCGCCTAAGCATCAGCACACTTGGACCACCCCAGCAGCAGTGAATACCCTTCTCCATCAAACCCATCCAACATGGCTCTGATGCTACTGCTAGGGAGTAAAGAGGGATGAAGGCAGATAGCACTGTGAGGGCAAAACATCACTCCTCACAGAGGCTGGCAGCAAGCTGGGCACGTAGAGAGATGAGACTGGCAGGGCATGATGGGGAGCACCAGGAGCACCAGAGACCTGCCAACCCCAGCACCCTGCTGGCAGTTTTCACAGCTGCCCTGGTGTTGCTGCTCTCCTCCAGATCCCAGACTAACAGCACAGCTTTATGAAAGGCATCTAGCACACGAAATTTTCTGTTTCAAAACCTCCAAGCAGCTCCCAGCTGCTCCTTTTAATCCTGCCACTGCCACATGTCACCCATTTCCTCCGTTTCCCACCTGTAGGAAGGGGGCTGCAGACACATGGCATCAAACACCAGAGCAGCAAAAAGCTTCCACTGTAAGATTTCGAACCAACAGATTAAGAAAGATGGTCTGTCACAAAGTGACCAGCATTAACCCTGACAGCCCCAGAAATATCAGGCATTAAGGAACAATGCAAAGGATTAAGAGTCAGCCTTGAAGGCTTTCAGAAGTGAATCGACTACAGTTTTTCCTCTGTGAGGTTTCTACAGCTGGATACATGTTGAAAGCACATGGCCTTACTAGCAGAGCAAGACAAAAAGCAAAGCCTCTTAAACATCTCCGTAACAAGTCTGCAAGTCTTGGCATGCACTGTAACCAAAAGTCAGGCCAGGCCAGGATTTCTTAGTTTTCTCTTTGGGATCACCTGAAAAAGATGAGAGTTTTACCTACATAGATAAGATAACAAGCCATTACCTCACTCATTATGAGTTAACATTACTCACTATGAGTTAACGCTTAATAAAAGATTTGATTTGACCTCATTATAGATGCATTGGAGAAAGGCATCACAACATCAGTAAATAACAAAACAGTTAACACCAGCACTCGCTGAAATGCTTCATCCGTATCTGCTATCCCTAAATACCTCGCAGTCTGCAAATGGGATGGTTTTACTGTTTTTAAATACACAGAGGCATGTATTCCTTAATTATACTTTAAGCCAAGAACAAAGGTCACGTATAGGCTCTTAGCAAGAGGCAACCATCCAGTCACTGTATGTTCTGTAAACAACTCCCATCACTTCAACAATTACCAGAAGACCTTTAGACTTATGCATCTCTTGGCCCCTTTCATATTGGAAAAACATCATTAAAACAGATTAAGACTGCTATCCCAGTCAGACCGCTTATCTAATGCTTGAAGAAAATGTGTACCTGCAATTCTCTCCTTCAAAACAAATGATAAAATCGACTGTTACTTCAGACTCTTAATCTTGGAAGACAATATTCTCTCTAATCAGAGACTACTAAATCTACTCTCTCTTCTATTAGAACTATGTATTTACATAATCACAAAATTGTTTCAAAGAAATATTTTTAGGATGGATAAACACAGAGTCGTATGTGCTCAGATACACTAAATTAGATGAAATAACTTTAATAAGAAAAATGTACATGAAGTACAGTTTTACAATTAACATCTGCTTTATCTCTTTTTTTGTAAGATGACATTTAAACTATATGCGTGTATCAGAGCCCTTTATCTCACAATGCCATTTTCCCCTAGAGCGTTCATGTCTCACTTCAAAAAAATATCAGCACACAAGGGCCTGAAACCTGCTTTACCTGCAGCAGAGACAACTCCCAGACTATTAATTTGGAAAAGCACTGGAAAAGCAGCAAGAACAATATTGATAGATGGCCTCTCGCACACTTCCCCTGCAAAAGCCTCTGCTCTGGCATCACCTTCCCCACAAACTAGTCTTTGGGGAGTTGACAGATAATGATCCATTTCGGTCTTCCAGATCTCAAAAAAGTGGGCATGGGGTATTTCAGGTTTTGGGGTGGGTTTCTTTTTGGTCCATCCCATGTCATGTCGTGTCCGTCCCCGTTTCCCCCCCCCCNAATAAATTAAACTTTGACTCATACTTTCAGGAAAACATAAACTTAGCCATCAGCACAATTCACTTCTCTCTCTAGAGCTTAAAAAACATTTGGGGATTTTACCCAATGTGTTAGATGTCCAGAGCCATTTTCAGAACTCTGAAGCTCCAACCCAGGGGCACAACTCATCCACAACCAGCACTTGGGCTGTTTGGCCACTGAAGCATCGGCAAGTCGGGGGACTGCAGCATCACCAAGCCCACACTTTTTGTTTTAAATTTCTTTCATCTCATTCGTACTCCCTCTTTCTATCTGAAGTAACAGCCAATACCTTTGGGTCTTCTTGCAAAGAGGCCCTGCTACAGTGGTCCAAAATTAAGGACAAAAGTGAAACAGCAAAATACCAACTCAGTTCAACAGAACATTGGCCGTCCTGCTTCCACTTCCCAGGAGGAAGCCAGGGATGTACTGGGGCAACAGAGCCATCCATTCCCACCTTTATCTATGGGCTGTGGTTTTAACCTTGAGCCTGCATTCAAATTGAGGGCTCATATGAAACAGCAACAGGCACTCCCAACCTCAGGATGTCAGCGTCCTCAGCAGGAGAAGGTGCATCAGGTTTGTTGTCATTACCAGGTGTGTTTAATTACTGCTATTACAGGCAGCCAGGGAAGGGCTGCAAGGCCTTCAAGGAGAAAAGGCAGCACAGGGCAGCACAGATCATTTCAGCAACTGTAAATACTTTGCCACCTGCAGAGTCACTGGAATTAAACAACAATTTTTAAAATGCTCATTTATTCCTCCCTGACCACACCATGCACACAGGTACCTATGTACGGTCACATGCTGACCATATCGCCATGGTATCCTCAGCATCTCCATACCTGTGGTCTGATCAGCGCGCCACACAAAGTAAATACAAAGAAATCTAGGCAGAGAGGCATGCTCACAGGTGGAGCACACAGCACATCTAAACATAAAAACAAACAATACTTCAACCAACTGTTATTTTTATCCATACGTAAATAGTAGCACACAGAGAAAGTAAATCTCCTGCCCTGCTCTTGCTGTAAGACTACGAGAAGATAACTATTTGGCATCGCAAAGGGAAATAAATTTCTTCAGAGCCCAGCTGAAAGTTTGAGCCCCACACAGAAGGTGGGCTGAAGCAAACCAGAGTATAAGATACCCAGCCCTGCAAAGGGCTCCTGCAGATACAACGATTTCCAATCAATTAGGCCATTGAATAATTGGCACAACTGCCAACATCTGCTCTGATGCCAGGATGCAGCAGAGGGTTTGGGATCAGCACCGGGTCTCTAGGCTGTGCTAGGTACTGCATTGAAAATGTAAATAGCTTTCCAAAAAATGTATACAGCTTTCAAAAAAGGTGTACAGTAGGGTACCAGGACCAACAAATTCACTGGAAAAAAA
>VZTV01117363.1:0-11490 GCA_013400875.1 Anhinga rufa
TTCTAAAGTATTTACACCCATGTACGTGAGTGTGCATGCACACCCACACACTGAGCACTTCTGAAATTAAATGTTCTAGCAGCCTAAAGGAAAACAAACAAAAAACCTCCTCAGTCTTCAGTGTCCTTTGTTAAGGGTATTCTCTCCCCAGCCAGATTTCACAAGCATTTCCATTCCATCCTTCCCAGCACTCACAGTTTCCACAGCTACAAACACCATTGCCTAGAACAGAATGAATAAAGGCCAATTATCATAATTGAAATGCACTACATTAAAATGTGTTTTATTGGAAGTAAAAAGCCATGCTAAAGTAGTTGCATTGTTCCTTTATTGTTCCCCACACCCCCTTTTTTTCCTTTGGAAGGAAGCAATTACTGTACCATTGCATTAAGAAGCCACCCCAAACCTACACTTACAAAATATTAATAGCATTCTCTCAATAATTCCATCAACAGAATTGCAAATATTGTAATTATGCCACCACTATTTGTACCCAGCTGTTGAGGCTCAGTGTTCACACTGTACCTCCAGGTACAAGGAAAACCAAGATTACTTTTAACTATTATGCAGAAAGAAAAAGACAAAAAGTTACAAACAGAATTACAATAAAAACATTACTTTGCACATTAAAAACTTTAAGTTCTCAGAAGTGCTATGCAAATAAATAATATCTTGAACTCTCTATTAGATGAAAAATGTGTTGGCCCTATTTTGCAGCGGGGAAACCTAAGTACTGAGACCCATATTTTCATTTTATTTCAATATCTTTCATGACTCATGGATGCTCAGCTTGAGACCTCTACAGCCTGGGTTTCCAACGCGAGCTCCTCTTCCTACTGACTTTATGAAGATCTGTGAATAGCCGCTGCAGCTGAAGATAAAGCTCCTGTCGCCTCTATACTGGCTACTTGCCCCCAGAAAAGGACCCTTGCTAATAGGGCTAGCTGGAAGATCCAATTTACCTCTGCCAGCCCTCCCACTCCCACTGTAATCGGCTTGCAGATTTCCTCCACATCTAATAATTGCTCAGCAAAGATTTTCTAAAATTAAGGTTTGTAACAGGAAGCAGCCAGTCAGCTAATTTAGCAATTCCCCTGTTGCTTCTTGTCACTAGATTTGTCAGGAGGGATTATTGGCAGCCTGCCCACTTCTAGCTGCATCTGCCACCTGAACTCTCAGACAATGTTAAGGTGAAGCCACTTTAATCACTAGCCATCACGTCATATGAAAAACTGTCAGGTATTTCAGCCTCCCACTGAGAACTGTCTGATTGCCAGGCAGCTCTGTTAACCCACACAGCTATGCCTCTCACCTACCAAAGATCATCAGGCAAGTGAATTTTGTCTACGACAAATGCATTATACACATAGAAAGTCCAGTAAGAGAACAGAAGTTAAAGAAATCTCATGATCACAATGCTGACGCTGTACGTCCTTTGCCAAAAAGCAGTAACTTGTAGTCTATTACAGTGAAAGTTGTTGATGGATTTCATAACTGGCTTACTTATTTAAATTCATACTCAGGCTTTCAACTGTTGTTTTGAAACCTTAAGTTGATTATCACGCTGCACAAAGAAACAATTATAGCAGGTTTGAATAACCAGCAAATGCATTTCCTCCGTCAGTGGAGAAAGAAGAAGCTGGGCTTTGTCTAAGATAATTCCCATCAACACAGTTTGTTTCTTAGAGCAATTAAGTGTTAGCCTGTACTGCACCTGTGCAAATGAGACCGTCATGTTTGTCACAGTCTCTGTCATCGCATTCACAGAAATCGCCCGAAATGTACCATTCCTGCGGTGAACAGATGCACTTTCCACAGTGGCAGGAACCTGAAATCACAAAAATTATTACTTGCAGTCAAAGAGCACTGGCATTTTCAGACTAGAAAATAACATCCCCAGACACACACGTGCAGGCATACACATGTGCGCATATGCACAAAATTGCTGCCTAGGAAGCTATTGCATAAAAGAAAATAATCAAGCTAAAAGCTTTTTGAATAAAAGGATTATTTGGGGGTGAGCTAGAGTATAGAGGGACGTTACTACTAATGCTTTGATTCTGCTATTTCACTTAATCAGGACTCACATTTTGAAGCTTTCCTTTGGTTTCAGAGACCTACAATCAGGGCTACTCTTCCCAGTAACTCTTCTCTTTTTTTTTGACCAGAAAAGCTCAAATTGTCCCTGATCCACTGTTACTGAAGGCAGTAAAATTGTATCCAGGAAGAAAATGGCCCTCCTCATCTAAAGCCTTTAGGGATGAGTCCACATAAGACCAGAGGTGCCCAAGACTAACATTTAGTCCCCCAAAATCCTCATCACCACAAATGAAGCTGCTCCACCTCCCATGGAACTACTAAATATTTGCTCTGTTGCAGAAAAGGTTTGTGCACATAATGGCGGTCAGCAGTTTGCTCCTTCCTGCAGAGTACCCCAATGCCCCTTGTTGGGATAAGCTGCTCTCTTCCTCCTCAGGGATGTCATGCCATACCCCCACAGGCAAAGGAGGGACTTTATGATGACATTCAGGCAATGCTGTAACCCACTGAGCACCAGAAACCTCCCTTTAAGGGAAGACTCAGAGTCATCCCTACCTTCAGAAGTTTCATGGCTCTGAGTCCTGGAAAGGACAGTTGCCCCCAGGCAATCATGTGTCAGGAAGCCTGTAGCCTGAGAAGGGTGCGAGAGAGGCTTTTCTGCAGCTAGAAATGTCACTAGGAAATGGTAATTCCTAGCCCATTACAGAGCTATTCAGGAAGCACTTGGACAATGCCCTCAGAGATATGGTGCAAATTTGGGGCTGTCCTGTGCAGGGACAGGAGTTGGACTTGATGATCCTTGCGGGTCCCTTCCAACTCAGGACTTTCTATGGTTCTATGATTCTATGGTTCATGCTCAGCTGCCTGACCCTATAGAGTTCAGACACTTAAATGCCAAGGTGGGGTGCTTAGTAACTGCTCAGCAAAAATCCTTTTGTGGACCTAGCCCTAAGAACTGGTTACAGCACAAATCAATAGAAAAATCTCAAAACCCAGATAAATGATAGCAAAGAATACACACATAGTTTTCAATTAGGGAGTTGGAGTTTAAAAAAAAGTCACCAAAGCAGCTGTTGACCTTTAACAGAACCTGCCTACAAATGAGTTAGATGCTGTTGAAAATCCCACCCTCTTGCAATATTTCCAGAATGATTCCAGTGCAAAGACAGCAATGTGTTTAATGCAATATTAAAGAAAAATATATAGAAGGAATCTTGGTTATGTCAGAATATAATGTATTACTTAACCGGGCCTGAGCCAAAGTGTATAAAATGATGCTTTTCCATCTTTCCATTCCTTTCAGTGACCTCTGAATAAAATCTATAGTAAAAATCCAAATACACATTTTTAACAAAGAAGTGGGTCTTTCAATATCGACCAATTTTCCCGAGGTTTTTCCCATAAATACTGAAGCGTCTCTGATCACTGAAACTTAATTCTTTAAAATTCTTCAGAACAGCCTCAGCAGAGTATCTAATTTTTTAATTAAAAATGTAAGCAATTTAGTGTTTATTGTAAGTTGACAAAAGCTAACTCATTGCCTAATTTTAGAGAAATGCTGTTTTAACTTGTAACATATACAACTTGTAAATATATACAGGAAGAGCTAGTGATTGGAACACTTGGGTATGGGAGTATTTGGTTAAGCATCTACTTTTTCCATGAGTTCTGAGTATTGCTTACTGAACCATGGGGACAGAAAATGCTGACATTCCCTGCAAGGATAAAAAATGCCATTCTATAAAGAGGCAGTGGAGGATAGCATACATATTGCATGGTTGCTGTATACGAGATACACTAAGACATACTTGAGGGTAATTTAAACTGAATGTCTCTGTTTATACAAACTACAAGGGTACTGACAGCTGAGAATGATGATGAATAGCATGAAAATTTTAGTGAAACTAAAGCAGTTAATAAGAGCATGATATTGTAAGAAACCTGAAGTGACTCTGCATAAACAAGCACTGATGCTGCTACTGAGGGATGCCCACGATGTTTAAAACTATTTTGCAGAAGATACAGCAAATTTAACACCAAGTCAACCAAGGAAGATCAGGCTCCATAATGTAAAATCTGTTAGGGAGAATGAATGTATCAAGTCTTTTCCCTGAACAGAGCATGTTGCTCTGGGAGGCTCCTCAGTTTAATTAAAACGAGTCTAATGAGTTGCAGGGTGTTCCCTGGGATCCCGGCCAGATCCTCTCGGATGGGATTTGGCTCATTACCTAGCCTGCATCCTGCACCGTTACAGCAGCCATCTGCAGCCCTACATTTACTGCCAGCGAGGCAGCAGCGTGGTGGGTGTTGCTGTTTTCCTTGGGAAGAGCTTTTACTACAGGTGGCATAGTCGGCAAGCCAAGATTTTGAAAACAGCCAAGGAATGTGGATGTCCAACTTTGCTTATATTAACAGAGTGCAATTTTCTGAAAGTGTTCAGCAGTTATCTGCTGAAAATTGGGACTCCTTAGAGTCTTTTAAATCCTACACACAGAAACTCAAGCTCCCTCAATCCATTATAGCACTTGCATATCTTGGCTAGGTTTCCAGCTAAGACAGAATAACTGCTATTAGTGCACAGGTTCAAAATTGCTTTTTATTTGACCAGTAATGGTTACTTATTGCTCAACGTAATGAAACAGAAAGAAAAATTTGTCATTTTGGCCTCTCGATAGTGCCGGTCACACTAGCTCTGAACAACATTTTAGACTGTGGGTACCCAGTAAGACATGATTTCCAGATATATATTTAAGCATCAAGAATAGTTTTGCTTAAAAAAAAAAAAAAAGAAAAGAAAAAAAGGCAAAAAAGAGCTAAGTATAGAAACAAAAGTTACAAGTAATTAAACTGTCTTTGCCTGTGATCCCATCCTGCTCAGAGAAGAGGCAGGAGATAGGGGCCTCCTTGCATGTTCACTGGCCACACACTTCTGGAATTTATCTTAGGTAGGTATTTCTCTGCTGGGACAAGCACTTACATACGACCAGCTGTTCCCGCAATAATGCTGCTATAGCATCTAATTTGACACATATATTGACTGTCCTCAGGGCTACCTTCCATCACATTGGAAGTTTACCTGTGCTTGGAGGCCAAAAAAATCCCACCTAAAAAGCATAAAAATTCCACAGGCTGGAATAAATAGCTATCAGCCATCCTTACAAAAAAGTAGCAGATAATACAAACAACTTTAAAATTCAACATCATTTTTCCTGTTTACATTTATTTCACAGAATCACAGAAGGGTAGGGGTTGGAAGGGACCTCTGGAGATCATCTCATCCAACCCCCCTGCGTGAGCAGGCACACCTATAGCAGGGGGCACAGGACCGCGTCCAGGCGGGGTTTGAATGTCTCCAGGGAAGGAGACTCCACAGCCTCTCTGGGCAGCCTGTGCCACTGCTCTGGCACCTTATTTAGACTTATATAGTGCATTTTAGTAAAACATATTCTCTCACCTTCATGGTTTATATAAAAAATCACAAGGAGACCAAGACTAAGAGGAGAAAAGTTAATTTCTGCAGTAAAACAGAGCAACCCCATTTCTCCAGTAACTCAGCATCTTCTTACACATACACTAATTTAAAGATAGCCACATCTTCTGGAAACAATAGAGAAACAGTGCAACTTCCTCAGTTTCTATGACATTGTGACAACTGGGGGGAAAAAAGCAAAGTAAAATGATGCAGTAGGGGAGAATTCTGACAACTGATAATACAGATGGAAGAAGTCCACACTGAAAACCTCATTTAAATTGCCTTTGCACTGAAACAAAAGTTACCAAAGGGACAACTGGAAATCTGCCTGGTGTAGAAGGCTCTTAACTGTCTTTTTTCCCAGCTAGCAGGTTTCTTTCCTGCCTACGCAGGGGATATACGAACAGAGGAGATGGCTCATCCAGCCTGGAATGGGTGAATTCTAGCCTGCAGCTAGTCCCACCATACATTTTTTGTCTATTCTCTTTCAGACGTATTATATACAAAAATAGGCAGTTTGAACTATGGGGGAGCTAAAAAGCCCTCTTTCCAGTAATGCAATTTCTTAGCCTGAAAGACTGCAAGGTAAGAACCTCAGAGAACAATTTCAGATAATTATCAAGATTTTCTAAACGTTATTTCTCCCTGTGGCAATTTTTTATAGCTGGACTGAAGCTGATGCAACCACCTGAATAAAAATTAGTAAAATGAGAGAGTTTGTGGGATTCTGTCGTGGGGGCTGCAGATGTCTACCTTTCCTTTGCTGCTGTGTTGGGGAGTGGGGGTGATTAAGCTGTTGCTGTTAAACCCTCTCCCCCACTTACTGTTTCCCGAGATATTACATTTGCCGTCTTGCCCACTGCAGTGTTACTGCAGGTAGTGCCTCTGTCCCTCAAGCCGGATGGGGCAGGGATGGTTAGTTTATAATGTACAGCTGCTCAATGCAGACCATCAGATAAACACATACAGGAAATTATATGCTATTAACAAATTGCATAGAACAGCAATGCTGCTAAACACGTACGGCTGTGGTGGGTGTTTGACAAAATGGATATAAGTGCATTACATAAGTGCAAATATAACATCCTTTTAATAATGGGTGCCTTTGAAAGAAAGGGTTACTAAACAACAACCCACTGCCCTGCATATTAGTATTCCAGAGCATGATCATTTTCCTCTGCCAGGGCACTGACATGGGGCAGCTTGGCTGCCAGTTCTTACCCTTCCCCGAGCATAATATGCCATCCGCTGACTCGCAGAGACTTCTGCTCTCCTCCTCCGTCATGTTGCACTTCCTTGAATGCTGGCACAACTTTCCAAACCACCCATCCCGGCAAATGCATCGGCCGCATGAGCAGATACCATGGCCTGTAATGACACCAAGGTTGATTTATGAGCAAAACCAGCAGAAAGCAGTGACTGTGGTCACAACCGAGATCATCTTCAGACCTCTGCAGTGTGAAGTGCATGCTATGGGATAGGCAGATAGAGAGATGGACAGCACAGCTTCCCAGCAGGGTGGCCTTCTTCAGTTCTCTCATTAGTGTGTTAAACAGGGTGCCCTAGTGATGTGCAGAAAAGCATAGGCATGGCTCCCCTCATCTGAAAAGCTCAGGATTAACTCAACATTATGGGATGTCCCCTAATTCACAGTGCACTGAGGACAGACACAACCCCTTCCCTCTCATGTCTTTAATCCTTCAGCCCAGGCTTAAGTCTCACCTGCATATCCCATACTATCACCTGAAGAAGCAGACCCCAGCAGAGGGCTGAGAGCAGTGCAGCTCACAGCAGAACAGGCAAAGAAGATAAAGCTACAGTCTCCTCCATCAGCCCATTACTGATGGTTACCTGCTGCAGTGCATGGAGCAGCTGATGTGCAAAGCCTGGACTCAAGCGTACTCTGCAATTACTATAGATTAACTCACACAGTACAGGATGAAGACAATTCCCTCAGGGTATCATGCAATTGCTAAAATTGGTTGCACCTAAACCCAACTGACTACCTGCAAAGAGTTCCTCTCATCACCCTAAAAACATCTCGTTCCTCTTCTGCATCTCTTCTCCAGACATAGCTGTCCCAGCTCAGCAGTTTAAAAGGTTTGGCACTTTCACTCCTGATACTGTAGTGAAATGCTGAGGGAGGAGCAGGAAGGAGGAAGAGGCCAGAGCGTTCTCCAGAGCAAACACTTCTATGACCCCAAGGCAGGACTTTGAAGAAGAATGGGGAGGCTATCATGGTGGGCTCTCTCCACAGGGACACACAGATTTCAATTCCCAGGTCAAGACAAGAAGCCTGAATGAGAAGGAAGATGGACAGACAGAAGAGGAATACAGTAGCGAGAACATAGCTATCAAAAAATGTTTAATAATAAGGGTGAAAATAGGGGGAAATGAAAGGACAGAGAGAAAAGAGGAATGAGAAAAAACATATAATAGAGGGCAAGTGGACAGGAATAGACTTTGAAATGTTAGGGAAAGAAGGACAGGTAATGACAAGTGAGGGAAAGGTCAAAGAAGCACTAGAACATGGGTCAAAAATAGAGCCTAGAAGCTATAATCAGTGTTTAAAAAAAAGGAGGAAAAAAAAAAGGGATTAAATAGAATTTTTGAGAATTATTTGTAGAAAGACTAATAAAAAAGAAAAATATGTTGAATAGTAAACTGAGGGGAAAATCTGGCCAGGAAGAAGGGAAAGTGACAACAAATGCAGACAAGAACACAGAAATGGAAAACAGAAGAAAAAGACATGTCTCCCAGCCAGAATTTCACCTTTCAACCTTGAATAATATTTCTGCAGCAGATAAGATCATTCCTTAACTAATCAGTTTACTGGGCTTAAAAGAAGCAAATTATACATACCAGTGACTGTTGGCCTATCCTACCTGCTATGTAGGGCAAGGGAGTGGAAATGAGGGGACTGAGATAATTTGGGAGCATGGGCTGGGAAGAAGGGAACAAGCAGTAGGAGTATCTGGCAAAGCATTGAGCTGTAGGATGCAGAAAAGCAAACCAGCAATTTTGCTTTTCTAATTTGTGGACTTCTCATGAGGCAACAGTGCAAACTGACATTGTAAATTGGGAGGCAGCACTGGTAGAAGCCGAAAGGAGAGACAAACCTTGTAGTTTGTTATAAGTGAAATTCCTTGTTTTACTGATGGCCAAATACTTTACTAATTTAAATTAGAAAAAGCCTTGGAGCTGTCATTTACAGTGATCTAAATGTTCAGAATAATTTTGGTACCCCAGACTGCAAATTGATCTTTTAAAAAAAATCTTATTACCTATACAACTTCAAATACTCAGTAACAATGATGCAGTCTTATTATGACAGTATTCCTCCCCAAGTCTGCAAGTGACATTCAGCAATAACAAATTTACTTATATGCATTTAACATATATCAAATATTACAAATTGATAACTAGTAACAATAGAAGCTTGATGCTACTTTAGCTTCTGTGTTAGACTGGGAAACAAGAACAACTATACTACAAACCAAAATACAAGAGGTAGAAAACAAGCCCATATACTTTCACATATGCCTCTTCCAGGTAGATGGCATGCAACTGTCTACATTAACTTACTATAGCTAAGATTCTGTCAGAACATTTTTTTCTGCCTTATTTATTTTTGCTTAGTAACTTATAGATTAGATTTGAGAATAGGTCAACCACTGAAGAGCAAAATATACAACTGGATGCTGGCGTTGGAAAATTATTTGTGGAGATACAAATACTTGTACTCATTTTAGCAACAAATAGTAAGAAACCGACGCTGATTTCATTGAGAAAATAATTTTGTATCATTTTTCTTGCATAGTGGTTATGTTTATAGAATGCAGAGACTGATCATGTCTGTAAAGCCTTTACACAAGCCAAATAAAAAGGTAATGAATAATCTATTAATTTACAGCAAACAGTTTACAGCTTACCACATAAAGTTTTGACATGCATTTTTCTGAAATGACAATTCCTCTCCACCTTTATGCCTCAAAACATAAAGGATTCTTTTGTCTCAAGTAATCCACTTTACCTAAAAAATATTTACTCCTAGTTGATACCAGCTTGGGCAGCTACAGTTCCTTGGATGCCTCATCCATCGGAGTGGTGAGTATGCTTAGCTTAGCCCAATGCTTGTTAACTCCTAGCTATCTTCTGTGTGTGTTAGCCTGTGAATAACTGCTTTACATGGTTTAGTTTGTATATCCTCCTTGCAGAGGCTCTTTGCAGTTGTCTCAAGATGTCCAAACAAGCTGATCAAAAGGAAGAGTCAAAACATTATATGCAACGGCTTTCAGTTGAGTGTAATATTCAAATTACATTCCAAGTGTCCCAGTTTCATTCCAATGAATCCCAGACTCCCAAAATTATGAGCAAGAGCAGCAACAAAAAGGTGCTGCTCCTGCTCATAGCTCCTTTTAGATCTGAATATAATTCCCTCCATAGAGGTGTATAAAATTCAAGAATGCAGCAATTATAGAGCAAAGGAGAAAAGCAAAGTCTGTACTCAAAGAAGCCCAGCCCAACTGAATTGATTAACACGATAAAATACTGATTTAACTATTCAGATTAAGCAGATTTACTGAAAAATGTTGGTCTATCATCAATTCAGATATAACATAAAACACATAAAATCACAAACAAATTGCATATTGCACTGGCTCTGAGACTACAGATCTTCATTCATAAAAATCTATGTTAGTGAACATTTAAATAGATAACTGTTTTAAACATTAATCACAAATCAAGAAGAAAGACTGTGATGGAGGAGAGGCAAAGGAGAGAAAAAGATGTTAAAGATAATGTTACTTTGCTTAGAATTATCAATAAATCAAATAACCACAAGATTTAAATGTGAAATACAAATACAGCAACAAAGAAAGCCATGACAGCTTACTAGCAGAGGTCCATTATAACCCAAATGAACCCAAATCAAACAAGACACCATGATGAATTATTTAGAATCATAGAATGCTTTGGGTTGGAAGGGACCTTTAGAGGCCATCTAGTCCAACCCCCCTACAGTGAGCAGGGACATCTTCAACTAGAGCAGGTTGCTCAGAGCCCCGTCCAGCCTGACCTTGAATGTCTCTAGGGATGGGGCCTCCATTTCTTACCATGCCTGGAAATAAAACTGTGTGGTTGTGGAGAACTTCAGTTTATATTTATTATTTTTTTATATTTCATGCAACTGTTGTCAGAGTTCCCGAAAAACCTGCATGATAATTTTCTTATACAAAAGGCACAATTACACGGGAATGTCAGCATGATGAAAAAGGTGAGGTAATCATTGCAGAGGAAGCTGGTTCATATTTGTAGACTGACTGATTATAACTAGATGACGTTCACGAAGGGCAAACTGAGGCCAGCCCAGACAAAATTTGGCACCTCAGGAGACCAAGTTTCTCAAACTAATATAATATAATAAATACATAATAAAGCCAATATTAACCAGAAAAGGGGGAAATAAATCTTCAGCTATAAAAATATGAATTTGACTTGTATGAAGAATTTATCCAATAGCCCAACAACATTTTGCCCCAGAAAGAGAGAAGTCCACCCAGGTCTAATGGTAGAAAGATTAATCAGAGAGCAAACAATATAAATGAGCAATTTTGTTGTGAATAAAATGGACATAATAGGAAAAAAACCCTAAACCCCAAAATCTATAACTGGATGAAAAATAAGTTTTAAAAGTGTGGTAGGAATATGAAAAATCTCAACATAATGCAGGAACCCTGATTTTGAACAGCGCAGTAAATGAAACAAACATTTCCCTCTGTATTTGCAGAGAAACAGGATTTTCTATTTCTGTATTATAGGACTATGATAAAGAACTTTCCATTATATTATTAACATAAGAGAATATTAAACATCTATCTGGGAGAAATATTTCTAAGTGAATGGGCTTCATTAACCTGCCCAAATATGCTAAAAGTGTTGGTAAACACATTACTGAATGTCCTGGTTTTGGCTGG
>VZTV01117371.1:0-14923 GCA_013400875.1 Anhinga rufa
GGCACTTCAGGGCATGGTTTAAGTGACATGGTAGCTTTGGGTTGATGGTTGGACTTGGTGATCCTAGATGTCTTTTCCAACCTTAATGGTTCTATGATTCTATAATTACCCTGGCACCTCTGAGTGGGCCCACGCCCCTCGCAGTTCACTGTGCAAAGTAAAACCCCTGTTGTAGGGCACCCCAGAAGGTTGCCTGTGCCCGTCTTCCCTCTCCAGAGAGATTTTTGTTAGCCCCCTCTTGAGGTTTGGCCATCACATTCAAGGAAGTGCTTGTCTGTCTTCTGCTTTATTGCCTGGATAATTGGGGACTGTAAAATGCTCCAGATCACACAGCAGACTGGATATTTTTTCAAATCATATGCATAGGGAGCACATAGTTTGACTTCCTTCCTTAGGCTTCTTCATTCCTCTGACCTCTGGACAAGTCATACCAGCAGAAAAGCATATTACCCATATGGTATGGTGTCCTGGTTTCTGCTGAGATAGAATTAATTTTCTTCGCAGTAGCTAGTGTTGTGCTACATTTTGGATTTGTGCTGGAAACAGTGTTGATAATGCGGAGATGTTTTAGCTGTTGCTAAGTAGCGCTTACACTAGTCAAGGACTTTTTCAGCTCCCCATGCTCTGCCGGGTGCACGGGAAGCTGGGAGGGGACACGGCCAGGACAGCTGACCCCAACTGACCAAAGGGATATTCCACACCATTTGGTGTCATGCTCGGTGTATAAAGCTGGGGGAAGAAGGAGGAAGGGGGGGGATGTTCAGAGTGATGGCATTTGTCTTCCCAAGTAACCGTTATGCTGGATGGAGCCCTGCTTTCCTGGAGATGGCTGAACACCTGCCTGCCCATGGGGAGCAGTGAATGAATTCCTTGTTTTGCTTTGCTTCCGCACGTGGCTTTTGCTTTACCTATCTTTACCTATTAAACTGTCTTCATCTCAACTCATGAGTTTCCTCACTTTTCTGATTCTCTCCCCTGTCCCACCATGGAGGAGTGAGCAAGCGGCTGCGTGGTGCTTGGTTGCTGACTGGTGCTAAACCACAGTGCATGGTCAGGACAGTTGTCTGGCAGTCACGCAATCCCTTTCTCCAGCAAAGCCCTCCTCCAGCCAGGTTTTCCTCATGAGCACATGGTCTTAGATACCTCTCCCAGCCACAAGACCCTGCTTGTGCCCCAGTTGCACAATCCCTGTTTTTCTGAGAGCCAGGTCCCTCCCTGCAGGAGGGGCAGCTGGTCCCACCAAGCTCCCAGTTTGGAGAGCATGGGTACCTTCGCCCTCCTTGAGCAGCAAGAGTTTGACCTCAGTCCCCAGCATCCACCAAACCTTCTGCAGGACATCTCCTGCCAGTTCAAAACCCTGCCCTTTCCCCACCTCCCACCTCTCCTATTCTGTGCTCTGGGACCTGGGGAGCCGATATTCCTTCGGGCAGACACTGTGGTGCTGCTGGCCTGCCTCCCTCACCGAGGGCTGGAGGTGCCTGTAACAAACTGCTTCAGCCAAACCGAACAGGTTACAGGCAGCCCCAACTGATTTTGTGAGCAATCAGGGCAGGTCCCCACATCCCACACCCCTGGTAGAAGCCAGACAGAGCAGCCGACACCAGCACAGCCCTGCCACTGGGGATATGACAGCCAGCCCACAGGAAGGTGAGAGGGGTCAGAGCAGCTCTTGCTCAGCACCATGGAGTCCACACTGCCTTTGTCTGGCAGACCTAGAAACAGAGGCAGAGTGTTCCCGCAACCTGCTCAGTAGTCCCTGGGTGGGTTGCTACAGCTTTCCCAGACAGTCTCACTGCACAAGCCTGTGGAATTTAAAAGAAAACTCTGGAGTAGGGTATTTAATGAACCAGCTATGTAAAGGAGAGAAGAGAACACCCAGGATTTACAGGTAAAATGCATATTTTGATTTAAAGGTGTGAATATAGAGGCAGGGTGAAGTGGAGAGAAATAAGCAAAGGATTAAAGGACGATGGAAGCATGGAACAAATTAAACTTATCTAGGATGCATCTAATACTCACACTGAATCCACATATTCTTTCAGCATGGAGATACCTCCTTGAATTACAAAGAGTAAGGGAAAGAGGTCTCACATCTTCATCCCTAATTATATAATTTGCATCTCTTAAATCTGAGTCAGTGGAAGAGTCAAACACTGCAAGCCAAATCCTATTTAATTTATTCAGCAACACATCTGTGTGAAATATAGTCCAATTACAGGCATTAGGTTACTTTGCCATGGCTGCAGCCATTTGGCTTTTATATCCAGCAGGCTCTAATTAAATTATCACAATGCAGGAGCAGACAAGTTTCTCTTATACGTGACTGCAATTAAAGACATGCAATCACAACACTTTTTAAAGTGACTCCAATCAATTGGTTACAGTAAAGAATACCATGTAATAGAGCAGTGACTCCACTGTTAAGACTTAAAGAGGGTTTCTATTTCAATAATCTGGTTCCCTTTTATTATGAGTTCTGCTCTTGGATAATTTATTTAAAGTTCATTATGTGTCTACAGCATATATCATTTGCCCTCAGCTTGGGCTGCCGAAGTCCTATTATGGCCAATTACTTAGTGTGATAAAATCTGCCACAGTACAAACTGTTCTTTAATTAGATTTAAGTTTTGTCTAAATTCTATTTGTAATTCAGACAGCAAAATAATAAGGCCAATAGCAAAGACTTACTGTCTCCTTTCTTTGGTCCCTGTAGTAACCTGTTAGGTTGGCTGTAATCTTAGGGGAGTTCAGGACCGAGATCCCCACACCCATGTGCTTTTCTTGCAATACTTGTCCCCACCTCGGGTTTCCTTAACCAGCGCTGAGCTTGAGGGTGGCCTGGCCTGTGAGGGAGTCCCATGCTCCCCAACCCGAATCCAGCCCTATCAGATACCACACCAATAGCAAAAGGGAAGGCTCCAAAAGCACCTGAGAGCGTGTGGCCATCAGTAGGGACTGCAGTGGCTGAGTGCCACTGCCATGCTCTTCGGTGATCTCAGGTATTTGCTCTCAGCCCCTATATGTTTGCTGCAACAGCACGCTGGTTGGTGGAAAAAAAACCTGCTGACAAAATGATAGTCCTACAAAACCACAAAGAAAGTGGTGCAGGGAGCAGCACTCAGCCGTGCCCTTCAGCTCACCTAATAGCTGTGCACTGTAAACACCACGGTGTGTACAGCCCCGGTGCTTCCAGCAGCAGACAGCATGCTGCGACCTGCTGCTGCAGGATGGGACCTTTGCTATTAACCTGGTTAACCATTAGCCATACCAGAGGCTTCAAGTTTGTTTGGGGACAACAGTATTGCTGCATTACTTGACTGAATTAGAGTTACTGGATTTATCTAAACCATCCCCTGCACCAACCCCAGCCAAGAGAAGAGGTTTGAAGTTGGTTTGCTCTTTAAAAACAAATGCCAGTGTTTGTCATGCATTTTCTCAAGCTCTAGCTTCAGTTTTCAAAGTGTTTTAAATATGTTTGAACCAAATGTTTGACACAAATTTGAATTCAAATCCTGCAGCCTGTCTCTGCAAGATCTCACAAGTGAGTGAAGGTAGAAGCTACATAAAGAAAATTCAGAGTGGAACAAGAAATTGAAGAGATGATTCAGTAGGATCCATTTTAACAGATCCAGGCCACAGTAATTTGAGGACAGGCATCATCCTGTAAGAAGCTGCATTCCTCCAGAAAAAAATATGCTAGAGGTTTATTCATTTTTTTCCATCAAAACCTTTAATCCACTTTAAAACATAGAAGGCATTCACACAAATACACTTACTGGATGCAACGTTGGCAGTTATTTGCCATGTGTTTCAGTGGGCCCATATTTTCTGTTGTGGAGACTATATACTGGGCTACCTTTACTTCCCTTGAACCCTGCTCAAGTCCCATATTGTATTTTGCAAATGGCTGCTTTGCAAAGTTGGATGAATTTATTCTGATATCTCAGAAAACTACTATCTATGACTACTGTCTAAGCAAAACACCATTTAAAAATTTTACAGGGATAGAAATTTGTAGCTAATGACAAGTCTAAAAATAACCTATTTCTTTGCAGCATCAGTCTTGTTAATGGACTAAAAGGATGAAATATTCCTGTATCAGTTTTTTCCAAGGAGCAGGGAGAAAGATGTTAACCAACTCCAGCATCAAAAAGTATATGAAAACATTTCAACATCTGCCCTGTTTTCCACTTAATTAACAAGAAAGCAAATGGAATTTATGGAGCAGTTAGGTTCTGGACATTCCTCTCTATACTTTTGGTCAGCAGCGCAACACTAGTCTGTTCTTCTGCTCCACTTGACTCCTGATGAAGGAAGAAGGTGAACTTTATATTCCAGGGGGGACACATCCCACACTGTGGGGCTGGGAATCCCTTATATTACAGCTTCATTGTGCCTGTGCAGACCCTTCCCTGAAAATACATATTTTAAAATAAAATTGTATCTGTCTCCATATAGATGTGATAAAAAGCCTCTAGATCAGGATCAGTTCTCATCAAAGCAGCAAGACCTTTCCTTATTCAATAATGGCACTTGAGTAGCGGCACTGATGAGAAGTTGAAACGAAAGGTCTGGTCTTATCTGTCAGTGAACACTAAGTATTTCTCTCTTCCTTAAGCACTAAGGAAGAAACATGAACACAACAAATGATGACTTAGTCAACCCCACCACCTGGCAAGACACTGAAGGTGATTTTCCCAACTTCACTGATGTGGAAGTAGGTCTGAAGACTTTGTACCTCCCCATTATGTACAGCATCATCTTCCTGGTGGGCTTCCCGGGAAACATCATTGTGAATTGTGTTTACAGCTTCAAGATGAGGCCTTGGAAGAGCAGCACCACCATCATGCTGAACCTGGTGCTCACAGACCTGCTCTACCTCACCAGCCTTCCCTTCCTGATACACTACTATGCCAGTGGGAAGCATTGGATCTTTGGCGAATTCATGTGCAAATTCATCTGCTTTGGCTTCCACTTCAACTTGTACAGCAGCATCCTCTTCCTCACCCACTTCAGCACCTTCCACTACGTGGTGGTTGTCCACCTTATGAAGTTCTTCCACATCCAGAGGAAGCGGTGGACAGTGGTGGCTTGTGCAGCCATTTGGGTGATCTCACTGGTAGCTGTCAGCCCTGTCAACTTCTTGATCTTCTCAAAAGAGGCACAAACCAGGTCCTTATGCCTCAGCCTTACAAGCACTGAAAACCGGGGCACAATCAGGTGGTATAACTGGCTGCTGACCAGCCTGGCCGCCTTCTTGCCCTTGCTGACAGTGACTCTGTGCTATGTGCTCATTATTTACATCTTGGCTACCAGGCCCCACATGGGGGCTTGCTACAAACAAAAGGCTCACAGACTCGCTGTCGTCCTCTTAATGGTCTTCTATATGTGCTTCCTCCCCTTCCATGTCTTCCAGGTGGCTCGGGTTGAACTACAGTTGTGTCTAGTCAGCTGTCATGTGGAGAAGCAAATCCACTCTGCCTATATCATCCCTCGGCCACTGGCTGTGCTCAACAGACATGGCAACCTACTACTTTATGTTGTTATCACAGGTAACTTCCAGCAGGCCATCCTCTCTCTTTCAAGGTGTAAGTGGAGCAAATACGTCTAGCAGCCCAGGAGCAACAATTACGTGACCAACTCAGAAAATGATTTAAAGTTATGGAAGTATCCTAGCAAACCTGGGATGGCTTTGGTGCTGTAAGCTCCCGCAAAGGCAGGTGCGTTGATATGGTAGCAAGAATTGCAGCTGATTTCTCCCTCTCCCTGCAGCAGAGCACTTGTCAAAAAGCTGTCTCGGGAGCAGGTTTATATATACCTCTCTTAGCAACCAAAGAACAGGAAGAAAAGAAAAGATTGTGAGCCACCTCAAAGGTGGAATTTAAAACCACCTGACCGGACTGTTTTCAAAGACATTTGGGAAGCGCAGAGTTCTCTCGCTCTGGGCTTTGCAGTTGACTACAGAAACACAGAGAGCTTAGTTTGGACATGAGAACAACTTCCATTGATTTCAGTGTTGTCACTGATGTAGTGCTTAGTTTATTAGAGCCTGAGCGAAATGCAGCAGATATTTTCACAGTTGCTGAAAGCGCTGAATTACGTAATTAGAAAGCATTGAGATAAATCTGATGTTTTCAAATGAGATGGACCCAGTAAACTTCAGCATAAGGCACTGAAGAACTGAATGGTGAAATCTCAGAGCTGGCATAGGGACGGATGGGAGGAGTACCAGAGGAGGGCATACACACACACAAGGAGATAGAGATATATGTAAGGAGATATAGATATAGATATAGATATAGATATAGATGTAGATATAGATATAGATATATAGATATATAATGGAGGAACAAGGAATTAGCAGTCACATTAATGTCCATCTCAGAAAAATACTGAAACAAACAATCAGATGATGAGTCTACAGAAGATGAATACAGGTGAGTACCAGCCAGTATGGATCGATCAGCTACATACAATCCCAGATCATTCTGATCTCCTACTACAACAAATGAACAGGCTTGCACATGAAGGAAAAGAAGAAGACGACTTGACTCCAGAAGTTTTGTCTGAGATGACACTTGTGTGTATAAGCTAAGGAAACACTCTGGAGGAAACTATTTTCGCTGATTATAGATTTGTGCTCAGAGTGGAGATACTAGTGATTTACTAATCACTAGTAGGGGGACTAAGTGGGGATTTGACCATTCTGTCCTGGCTTTAGGGATATTTAGTGTTTTCACTAACAAACTGGATGATGAAGTAAAGTCTGGTTATTGTATTTGCAGATGACATGAAGCTGAGAGGACAAGATTATGTTGACAAATTGCAACTAGGGTCAGAAAATGCACGGGATGCTATTAGGCAGTGACAGGTGCAAAGTACTATGTTTAAGTAGAAATAATGAACTGTGCAAACACAAAAGGAGAAAAAAATATTTAGGTAGGAGTTTGGCAGAGAAAGATCTGTGGTTACTCTGAGTCACAAGCTGGACAGGAGCTGACAGTTTCAGTGGGCTGACAGTGTTTGCTGTGGCAAAAAGGGCAGATGCCATGCTGGGATGTATGAATAAGAATATAATGTATGAGAGTTGTGTAGCAGCCTTTACACCCTTTGCAGCCTTGTTACCCTCTCAGCTGGAGCACCATGCTGCCCTTCAGGGAAGACATAGAGAGGAGCATGGCAAGAGCAGTCAGAGAAACGACCAAAGGGGACGGAACTGGACAGAAAACCAAATGGTCTTACAACCCCTCAAGGGTGGATATCAGGATGGACCTTCTCTCAGGACAGGTGATGAAGCACTGGAAAGGACAGGAGGAGTCTCCATCGCTGGGTGTCCCTAGGAGCAGGCTAGCCAGGTGCTTAGCAAGAGGGACACAAGCCTGCCTGACCTCTGGAGGCCCCTTTTGGCCACGAGGCTCTGCAATTAGGCATACATTGCCACCAACATCGGTGCTAGTGAAACAAGTGGTGCCTGGGAGCATCCCTGGCACCAGAGCTCATCCCGTTGTGCTGTTGCAGCTCTGGGAGGCCTCGGGCAGGTGGCTGGCTGGTGGCAGCCAGCATGCTGCCGGCAAAGCTCGGGCAGCCTGCACACAGGCAGCGCTGCGTGGGTACCACACCTACATAGGACAAACGATGACAAAACCATAGTGTTTTAACATGCCTTGTGGATATTCAAAATACTTTATTTGGTAAAGGCTCAGCCATCAGATAAATCTTTTCAAAGCAGTGCCACCAGCCTTTTGACCTGTTTTGTAATTTATTGTCCTCTTCTGTGTTGTTGTCAAAGTCTGAATTTTACAGGTTGCCACTAGATGGTGATCATTCCTGGTCAAAGCTACCGGTTTTCACATATGCATGTTTGATTCAAATCTACGAGTTACACAATACACAAGACGATTCACATGAAATACATATTTCCTGATGTAGATTGATAAAATCCCAGCTCTCCAACACGGGCAAAAAGTACAAACAAACTGCATAAATTCTTTTCCTCTTCCACATAAGTGAAAGCAGATGTGTCTACCACTTATACATACACATCTGAAGGAGTGGATTAAAAATTATCTTTTTTCCTCTCTCAAAGCATTTTTAATTCTTGTTCGCAGAAGCTCTTCCTTCTCAAGCCCAAGCTGAGCTTATCACACACGAACAGAAGCTTTTAAAATACAACTACACATACAATATAAAATGGAGCAGCTGAAGGTAAAAAGTGTGAAATGGAAGTGTGCATGGCTTTCCATCTCTGACAGCAAGAGTGACAGTCCCACAGTTTCAGTGACTTGGAGAGGGGCTGCCTTTTTGCCTAGTCCTCCCTTTCCTTACATAGCTGTTGTTTGGTTGCCTTCCTCGTATCTCACCTGCTCATCCACCACCTCTCTTTATTTAGTTTGGGCTAAACTAGCTGATTTTAAAGTCCTGAAGTAAACTGGGGAATGGTCCTGGGAGCTGTAGTTTGCTGGTGGGGCAAGAACCTCCGTGAGAAGGGCAGTCATGCCTTCCAGTATCATGGCTGGATCTGGAAAAGGAAAAAAGCTCAACCGTAATGCAGGTATTTTTAAAGCATTCAAGGACTGCTCAGGTGCTCTGCAGGACTGAGAGATCATTATCTCATGTGATTCATTCCTTTAGCTTATGGTGACATCTCGATAGCTTCTATTTTTAGCAGCTGTTAAGTTTACTGCTGAAACAAGGATAAGTGCTTCAATTGCAGTAAATAGGAGACACTTCCCAAGCTCTGTATATACAGTGTGACAACACAGCTACATAAATTACTACACTATTGAAGGCTAATTCACAGTATAGTTATGCTCCAGTAACCAGGCTTCTGTCAAAAGACTCTAGTAGGTTTGTTTGCAAAGACAGTCATGTCAACTCAAGTACCTACCAGCAAGCTGTGCTCTCCCTGGGACCACGGTGGAACCAAGAGAATAACTTTGCAAGGTAAATGGGATTCACATCTCTCAGGGGAATGTCAACTCTGATGATACTAAAGATGAAATTCTGGAATTGCTGACTGCTTTTGTAGGCATGTTGAACCTTATTCTTCACAGGGACTCACGTACTGTCACAGATTGCAGCAAAGCTATTTTCTACCCTTAATTGTCAGGAAAGGCAATCAGCAATTTTTTTCCTTTTCTCTCCAAATCATGTGTTCCCATAAGAAGTGAAAGCAAAAGGCCCTCCTCACACTCAAACCTCCCAGAGAGCAAAAATGCTGACTGTAATGTTCTGCATAAAATAATTCACAAAATCTTTCCTAATCTGGCTGCATCTAGCTGCCTTTCAAGCAATTCTCTGTCGTACCGAACAGCTAAGAAGAGAGTGTGAAGCAGACTGCATGTAGCATCAAAATGAATAGCTTGGTATACAGCTAGTAGAGAGAAAGGCTAAATAGCTTGAGAATGGTCTACTCTTACAAGGTCTGTGTTGGATATTGATGTGAGACAAGGCTGCAATTCTATCCTGATGTTACGGTGTGCGCCGTCGGGATGCTGCTGCATTAGCTGTACAGTGTAACGTATGGTAGTGATTCACCACACGAAGCAGAGGGTAGTGCCAGCCTCACCACTGAGTCCTTTAGACCTCAGATAGATGTTGCCATTTTCCTGATAAAGCTAAATGAGCAGAATAAACATTGAATGACTGCTTCCATCTGTCAATATTTTGTACTCTGAAAATGCATGTTGAGTGAACCTAAACTTTAAAGCAGCAAACAACAAACGAACACATGGCTATTCAACTTCTACCAGCCCCAAACTGTATTTGCTTTTCCCTGCCAGCAGAAAAGGAGAGGAGATGTAAAGGAAAAAACTCTCCCTTGTGTTTTGTGAAAGTAGAGGCATTCACCAGTGCCAGCTGATGCCGCTTCCATGTAAAGGCCATACAATTAAGTCTAGGTGGGGAAAAAAAGTTTACCCTAAAGAAAGTGTATTTCAAGGCCTGTTTTCTGAATAGTTACTAGAAAAGAGCAGTACTTCTGACTAAGGTGTCTTGCTGACTTGGTGCCTGAGCCCACTGGTTGCTGCAGTGGAGAGCAGAGTCAGGCGCCTTCTAAAGCAGGAGAAAAAACCACATTCCTGTTTTTAGTCAGAGCTGCACTCTGGGGCCAAGAAGGAGAAAAAGTGAAGTTGGTAAACACTAGGCTGAGTGTCTTTCTAAAGTAAAATTTAAAGCTCAAGTGCCAATTTTTTAAAAGAGGGAACATGATTTTTCAGGGCTGCTGCAGGCAAGTATAATGCAGAGTATGTTCAATTCATCATTGCTAGAACCTTAAAAGGCATTTGAATTAAAAGATATTTTATCTTCTAAATGTCTCCTTTGTTTCTTATATCCCCTAAAATGTTGATATCACTGTTTTCTAAACCAAAAGAGAGGCAATTGCCTGGAAGCTATAGTACCAGTGATGCTCTCCACTCCTACAAGGAAAACAAAGTTCTGAGCTTTTGTTTTTTTAAAAAAGGGAAAGACGTGTTTTTCCAAATTACTTTATGGATTTCCTTTTACTCTGTAAAATAGTGAAAGAAGGCAAAAAAGAAAGAAATACAGCTTTGTACACAGACAGACAATGCCATACTGGATCCTAATAAAGCAAGGTAGAAGGTATCATTCTTGGAAACATCTTCCTTCACATGTTTTCATTAAATACAGTTGTGTTTTCATTAAATACAGTTGTATTTCCAGCATGCTCCCTGGTACCCAAGCTAGCAAACGTGGTACCAGGTTACTCGGTGCTTTTTTCTGGCTTCACCACATCCAGCCTCTTGCTCAAGACCTATCACCCTTTTGGGAAAATTATTAGGAAATTCATTCTGTCCCTTCTAACAGTTCTGCTAAAATCTTTGTGGTTCCCATTTGCCCCTGACAGGCACGAGTTAGTTAGCTGCATCCCAGGGCTCTTTCAAGACAATTCCTGTGCGTCTGGCAGAATCTGTATTTTGTCGGTGGATCTGCAACAAGGTATTTTGGTATTACTGCAAAGGTGCCCTGCGATATTCTCACATCTCTCCTCCAGCTTTCAAGGACTTTCATGGTGCCAGCCACTCTGCAGTGACGCCCTGGACCTGCAGCTGACAGGGCTAGAAAGCACCTTCTCTGGGTATTACTCAAAGGGCATCCAAGGTAAAGCCTCTTGCTCTGCCCTTGCTACAGATCTGTTAAGCTGGGTAAAAAGGAGGTGACTTAGCACAAAGCAGGGAAGTATTACGGGTGGATTTATTTCCAACCCCAAATGTTCCCAAAGGGGCAATTTTCCACTGAGTGAGCCAGGCTGGCCCAATCACTTATGGCCTCAGCAATAATGAAGAAGACCTAGCAGACAGTGGCATACAAATGCACTGTGCAACAATTTCAAGCAATAAATCTTTTTGAAAATTCCCTTTTCCCTTCACGATGCTTTTCATCAACGGGAAGTTATCTCAACAGACAAGGCAGCAGCACCTGCCTACAGGAGTTTCCTCACATTTACCTTTCTGCTAGTAAGCAGCTCTGAGGTATTTATATATCACCCCTATTTTACAGGTGATGAAACTGAGGCACAGTGGAGTTAAGTGACTTGCCTCTGGTCACAAAGCAAATTAGCAGCCAAGCAGGGAAGAGATCAGTTTCCAGCCCAGAGCTTTTACAAAGTGCATTTTAGGCTTAGGGTAAGGTTTTCAAGGGAGTCTTGATTGCTCAGTTGTGGCACTTCAGTAATAAAAGTTGAGTTAGAGCAGTGCCTGTGCTACCAGGCCCTGGTTCATCCCAACATCGTACTGTGCATCTGTGGAAGGAGCACTTCTGTTTTCCTTCAGAGGTTTTTGGAGACCAGCTCTTTATCAGCAAAATTATCTGGCTACCAATGCATGTGATCTCAGCAGAGCCAGTAATTAGCTGTATTCTTCCCGTTTACAGGTTTGTATCACGTATTTGTTAATTTTCAGGTTAACTCGAAATATTAGCAGCATATAAGGAAACCTTTCAGGCTGAAATGTGTGCACTGCACCACAGGTCGGGAAGTTGTTCTCCGTGGGATGCAAAGGTCAGAAATAGGTTCCATAAGTAGGGAGCTGCCTTCACCCAAGGGGCAGGGTACCACTGCTCACCATGCACCTATGCTGAAGCTGGGAGAGCACATGGGTTCAACTAACATGCCTCAGAGCTGGGGCCAGCCCCTTCCCAGCACACCCTCATTCAGATCCAGCAGCCCACGTTCTGCCTTCAGATATGGTGTCAGCACTTTTCTTCGACTGCAGAAGGGAAAATGGAGTTAAGATGCGGATTTTTCATACATATGCTAAATTTCCATCCTCACATCTATTTAACATGATTAATACAGCCATACTTACTTATCAGGGTTATATATTCAGCTGACAAACACCAGTGAAAATCAAAATCTGTCCCTCTACCAGGAAAAAATCCTAGCAAACATAGACCCCATCATTTTTTTCCCAAAATGTAAAACTGAATCTCACTGAGGGAAGGGAAGGAGAGCAATGGGGCATTCTGTTTGCTGGAAACACAATGAAGATCCGTCCTCCGGTAATTCCAGGCTGTGCTCAAAGGGCTCCAGCCTCCCCGTACTCCCGCAGCTGGGCTCTGCAGGTGCTATAATTCAAATTCCCACTAGAGGGTAGACAAAACTCTTCCATTAAAAGGATCACTTTGGAAAAGCGTAACTATGAGGAAAAATAGTGTGTGATTTGGAAAGGAGGTCTGGGCTGGAGAAGCAGCAGAGAGTAGGAAAAGGAAGAACAAAATTACTTTCATACCATCCGCGAGAGCAAGGTGGGAGCATTGTTCCAACTTTCTCTAAAGAAACACAGTCTCTGGTTTATACTTTTAAATCAAATACAGCTAGAGTGGCTATGTGGGTTATAAACATGTAAATCATAAATCAAATACAGCTGATCTTGCCCCTACGGATGTTATCTTACAAACAGTGATAGGAGCCAATTAAGTGTATCAAACAGTTAGAAAGGATAAATATAGGGAATTAGAGTTTATCCACTTCAGGGCAACAGTGAATTCACTCCCTCCTGACTGCCTGGCCAGAAACATCCAGCTGTGGATTTATCTCTCTCTCATATTATTGACCGCTCTACTATTGCAGGAAATAATGGCTTGCGTTTTCTCTTCACACATTTCTCCACTGCTGAAAGGCAGACAGATTTCTCTGAACCTTGCTGCAGGAGTGGAAAATATGGCTGTAGGCGTCAACACGTCTTCCTCTCCCCAGAAGAGCAGATCCTTCTCCAGGTGAGCCTGACTGTGTCAGGAAGCTCCCTGCATTGCAGATAAGGGCTCTGGGAAAAGATTTTTCTTACCACACATCCTGCTTCTCCAAGGCAGGATTTCACACTGATTCAACAAGCCCAATGCTAGGGAAGCCAAAGCAATTCAGAGTTTATTTTCTAATTTAGTCCCAGATCTACAAAGATGGCCTAAGACCCAGAAGCACCATCTATGACAGCTAAATGCCATTTTTGGATGCTAAGCAAGGATTTGATTTGATCTTCTTAAATGTAAGTTGTTCATGCTGACAGAGGTAAGAACTAAAAAAGGCCCATCAAAGAAGTGGAGATCTCAGAGCCATTCCTGCAGCTGGGACACCTCTGACAGCTAGGATAATTAAAGGCTGAATTAACTGTACTTTGGAAGACAGGCATGGCAATATTTGCTACCACAGGCACTGCACTATCTCATCTCCACCCTAAATAGATGTGGGTTTTTGAAAGAAAACATTGCCCCTCTGTTCTGGATGGGTCCCATCTGCTGGTGCCACATAGTCTCGTGGGTGACAATGACGCTCTCTCCAAAGTGAGTTGATGAAACTGGATGAGATGTGGCACTACAGGCAGTAGTCTCCACAGTTATCACATCAAAGGCTAAATAGGAGGTATGCCCGGAGAAGGATTACATTTGTGGCCCTAATGAGACAGAGAGGAGCCCTTCAGGCAACAGCATGTGTTTTCACTGCATTAAGGCATGTGAATCCATTGCAAAGAGATTTTCACAGCACAATATTGTGAGCAAAGGAAGAAGCATTAATCCTGAAATACAGCCATGCCAAATGAGGTTAAATTATATATTCTCTATCTGACTTGTACTGTAAGGTGTGAATGATAACTCTGCTGGATGCTGGCATGGGCTAAGGAGAAGTATCTGGAATTTGGCACAGGGCTGCTTTTGGTGTCTACTAGACTATTTTAAAAGATCACATTTCTCTACCCGATGGTTATCAATTCCTCTACCACCTGTCCTTGCCATGGTAACTGAGAGAACTACTTCAAGTGACGCAGATCTCATGCAAAATTATCCTGTCTTCATCACTCCCCCCAAAAGAGTAATATTTTATTGAAGAAAGAGTTATTGTTATACAAAAGTCTGACAGCAGGTGAAAAGTAGAAAACCTCTCTTGCAGGGAATCAAGAAGCCGGATTTGGTAAGGAACAGATGGATCTTGGCAGCTGTGCTCTTTCACCAAGTAGTTGCCTCAGGAGGGCAGTTGATGTTAAATTTTGTAAAAAATTTCCTTTTCTTGCATGAATTAAAGTTATTGAAATATAGGGAGATGACCTTTATTCTGGGACCCTCTTACCTATTCACTTTTGAGGCCTTTGGAGAAACTGAAGGCTGTTCAATAGGTTTAACAAAGCTTAAACCACACACCTGGCTTCAGCTGTACAGTAAGTCCTCCTTGTTGCTGTCTTTCTGGAGTCCATGAAATGCATCATCTCATCAACACAAGTTTCTACCTTAAACCTTTCTCCTCCCAGGCGGATGAGATAGAGATACTAGAGGGTGAAGTGCCATACTAAGCAGCTTCTGAACCAGTTCTGCAAAGAAAGAATAAACTATATCACTGCTGAATTATTTCTGTTGCTTGCATAGCCCTCTTTGGTAGACAATTTATTGATAGCATTTTCCATTCTCAGAGAAGTAA
>VZTV01117376.1:7750-19626 GCA_013400875.1 Anhinga rufa
GCCCCGGGGGCCCCTTCGCGGCCGGGAGCGGCGCTCCTCCGCTGGGGCTCTGGCCGGGCGCCGCCGAGCCGGCGCCCCCAGGTCGGCTTGGTGGTGCGGGTACCAGTCGGGACAGCCGGCCTGAAGCCGGGGTGGGTTACGGGGGTGCCGGGGACGCCCCCGGGGGCAGCGGAGAAGCGCGGCCGGTGCCGGTGAGGCCTGCCCCGAGCCCAGCAGCTCTCGCCCCGCCGCGAGGGGCCGCGGGGGCGCCGTGCCGGGGCGGCCGCGGGGCAACCGGGGCTTCTCGTTGCAGGAGCCCCCCCAGCGACCCTCTGCTGCAGCCGTACTTCCCCGCCCGGCACGGCCCCCGGCACCACCACAGGCACGTCAGGGACTGCCAGCCCCTCAGGTACGGCAACGTAACGCACGAAGCTTGGCCCAGCGACAACAGGACGGGCGGCCCGGTGGCTACCACCAGAACGTTTGTTTCTTACATCCCCGCCGTGGGCAAGGACCGCAAGGTGGTCTACGGCCACTTCACCTTTGCGAGGAACCCCCTGAGGACCTTCTCTGTGCTGGAGCCGGGTGGCGAGGGGGGCTGCCAGGCTCACCGCAGGGCCCCCGTGGAAGAGACCGCGAGGCTCAGGAAGTGCCTGGTGGCCCAGAACGGTGGGTACTTCGACATGGGAACCGGAGAGTGCCTTGGGAACGTTGTGAGCGATGGAAGGCTGGTGAGAAACTCTGGAGGTCTGCAAAACGCTCAGTTTGGCATCCGGAAGGATGGCACCATGGTGTTTGGGTAAGCACTTGGGGGATGTTTGGAAAGCACCCTCTCCTCCCTCAGACCGGTAGGAATCGCGAGGCAGGAAGAACTGCCCAGGCACTGCCTCCTTGGCCTCTCCCAGTTACGGTGTGAAGATGCTTTGAACACTTAAGTTAGGGTTGTCCTACCTGTACCCCCCATAGCTACACTGGCCATTGGCTTTTTCTTCCTAGGATGAAGAGAAGCTAGGTAAATTGATGATCTCTAGCTGCTTAAGTTCCTCCTCTCCCAACATGCAGCAGTACACTTGATTACGGTAGAAGGGCAAGAAGTCTCTGTCCTCCCCACAGAGTTGGGGCAGAGTGGACTACAGAACTGCTCTGCTACAGCACAGAAATGCTGGCGTTTGGAGGGGACCTCTGGAGGTGCCTTGTCCGACACCCTGCTCAGCGCAGGGTTAGCTGGAGCAGGTTGCTCGGGGCCATGTCCGGTCAGGTTTTGAAGATCTCCAAGGATGGAGACTCCACCTCTCTGGGCAAACCCGTTCCTGTGATTGACCACCCTTTACAGGAAAAAAGTTTGTCTTATGTTACTTACTGTTAAGTAGAAATCCAGGCATCTCCTGGATTGACTGTGCTCTGCTGTATTGCCCTCTCAGCAGGTGGTTTAAGTCCCCCATAGGTGTTAGGGCCTGTGAATATGAGGCTTTTTCCAGTTTTCTGAAGGTCTTATCTGCTATTTTCTGACCAGGCAGTCTATGACAGTCACCCACCATGATGCCACCCACGTTGATCTGCTCTAATCCTAACCCATAAGCCCCCAGCTAGTTTGTGGTCAGTGCCTTGGCAGAGCTCCAGGCCTTCCTGCTGCTTTCTCATGTAAAGGGCAACTGCTTTCCGCTTCTCCCACTGCATTCCTTCCTAAAGAGGAAGAGCCTGTATCCATCCCTTGCAGCACTCCAGTCACACGCACTATCCTGCCATGTCTGCATGATCCCAGTGAGGTCGTAGCCCTGCAGCTGCACAGACCTCCGATTCCTCCTGTCCGTGCCTACACTGCTTGTGTTACTGTACAATGTCACGTAGGCACCCACTCTGGTTTTCCAGGAAGAGGGTGAGAGCTTCCCTGTAAATCCTCTCACCACTTCCTCATTTGTGTGCATAAGGCTGAGATCCCCTTTCGTTTATACTTGGTTGTTTCAAGTTCTTATGGCCATGTCATGCTGCATCCTTTGTTTACCAGCTGGTCTACCACTTCCTCACTTGACTGTGGGTGATCACCTCCCTCCTGTGTCTTTCCTGGCCTAAACCTCTCCTCAACAGATCACCTGTTTACAGAAGTTACTTTTGCCTCACTTGGTCAGGGTCTCATTCCTCAGAGAGGGTTCTATCCTTGTAAAAGCCTGATTCCTGTTGCCAACACCAGCTGTGCTACTGCATATTGGCCCACAGAATCCATTAGCTGCTTCTCGAGCCCCCCTGGCGCTCACCCACCTCCTCTGGTGCTGCCGTGGGGTTCAGGCTCAGCTGGCACAGACACATCCTTTCACAGAGCTCTGGCCCCTTGCCTGCTGCCAAGGCACTGAACCTGGGTGAAGAAAGAGCTCCCTCCCAGTGCCAGAGCTCACAGACTTCCAGTCTTCATCATCCCAGGATTTGCCAGCCCAGTGAGCAGATCCTGGGTGCTCCTTCTGGGAGTTGTGGGGTTCAGGGTTTTGTTTCTGCAGGCTATTCTGCATCTCTTTCTCATCATCCCTGCTGCTGCGCAGCACGCAGACCTCCTCCCGTAGCTCCTTATCTTTGCAGCATAGCTCCTCAGCCAGCACACACCATTTCCCTTGGCCCCAGCTTCAGCAAGGGCACCAGGTATCCCCGCAGCCCAAGTGCTGCCTTCTCCCTCCACAGCTCAGGCTGAACTGAGGTGTCTGCTGCACTGGGGGTAGTTGTAGAAGTCGGTGCTGGAGGCTGTGCCCTGTGGCGTGGCACCACAGACACTGCCCTCTGCAGAGTGTCCAGCTCCCCACTGCACAAGCCGCAGCATCTCTTGGCTGCCGGGAGCTGTGGTCTCAGCCTGGCCGTGATATCGGCCTCTTCCTGGCACCAGGTGAAAGGGTGTGTGACACTCCCTAGTCAGCCAGAGGGAAAAGCTCAAAGCACCCTCTGATGAGGAATAGCTGACAGAGGGACTGTTAGTTCCTGTTGGATGTAAAGGCCCCTGGTAGCCATCCTTCCCCAGCAGCAGCAGGCACCCTAAAGGTCCTCGAAAGGTCTCAGAAGATTGAGAAGCAGTATGGAAGCTGCTCCATCCTCCCTTCTGCTGCATTCTCTAGCCCACTCCCACGTGCCCTCAGACCTCAGCAAGGCTCCCTGCAAAGCCAAACTGACTGTACCACGCCAGGGATTTTGAGTGCAGCCATTCTCTGACAGCCCTGAGGACTGTGGCCTTAATTTGTGTGGCGGAGGGGCTGGTGGAGTCGGTGACACGTCCACTTTAGTGAGGGAGCTTCTGCCGAGGGGACCAACAGCAGCTGCAAAGTCACCATTGAGTCCTTACTCTCAGCACTGCCCTGCTTCTCTCCTGCTCTGGCAGGATTTCCCATGTTAAATGTAGTCATGGCACTGTGTGAGCTGTTGTCCGCTCGGGGTCTTTGCGGTTTCCAAAACATGACACTAGAAGTAGTTTTGGTGTAAATAATTTGGTCTGTCAGGGCAGTGGGGAAAGCCATTTGCACTTGACCCTTTCAGGCTGTATCAGGATCAGCAGGCCGGTGCACCAGGGCACCTTGTTACCGCCCACCTAGCAAGGATGCTGCCTCTGCCACCTGGACTGGCAGTGGATGATTGCAGGCTTTAAAAAGCTGACAGTTGATTAGTCCATGCTCAAGCTGTTGTGCAGTTTGGGCCATTTTCAGGTGTGTTCATTTTGTCTTTGTGCTCCCTTCCCATGGTTAAAGGGATTTCTTTTTGCATGTTTTCTGTTCAGGTACTTTCAGTTGCTTTGTTCGGCTGCAATTGTGGATACTAAAAAAATGAAAGTTGAGCATCCAGCTCCTACAGGATATGTCTGGAGCACATAGAGCAATCGGTTTTAAACCAAAAACCACTGGCAGAGCTTCCAGCGAAAGTACAGCTGCTCAGCCCTGACCTTTGCTGCTGTCCTCTCCTGTCAGCTGCAAACATCACCTGGCATCAGGTTCTGATGAGGCGGGTGTTACTCAGCACCCTAAATCTTGAGAGAAGAATATCTCTTGGGAAGCACCCCACGGTGCCACACAACACCTGATCGTGGAAACAGGTGCTGAACAGTCCTTTTACTGTCTGACTGTTCAGTGATGGGTTTTGCTGTCTGGAAGAGTAGAGCAAGCTCTTTCCCAGAGGGGAGCAGGTACCTCCAGCAGCATCTTCCCCTCGGTGCAGCTGTAGGCAGACAGGATGCTGTCACTGAAAACCCTCTCAGAAGCTGTTTGCTGTCACTGTTTTGCAGAATGGAAGCTGACAGACAGCAAGATGTTACAGCTGCTTCTGCAGATCCCTGAGCATTTGGCAATGGCTCTGCCCTCATGTTCTGCCAGATGCTTTCTGCCCACATTATCCTGGCTCAGGTCCACTGGTCACATTGCTGGTAGGAACTGTTTCATGCACAGTGGCCTGGGACCATCATTAAGAGTGGTTTTGTGCAGAACAGCGGAGAACAGGGACTACTCTGGCTGCTAAAGTGTTGTTTCGCACTGCTTGACCTCTAGTTTTGGATGTAGCTAGCCTTCATTCGGCCACCTTCTCTGGAAGGTGCCAGCTTCTGGAGCCTGCTGGCAGCAGAAGGGGCTTTCACCTGACCCTCCTGTGACTGTGGGTAACCCCTCCTGCTCTCTCTTTCCTAGTTACCTGTCTGAGGAAGATGTCTTGGACCAAGCAAACCCTTTTGTGCAGCTTGTGAGTGGGGTAATTTGGCTCCTAAGAGATGGAGAAGTGTACATCGGGCACAGTCAAACGGCTGAGTGTGGTGAAATTCAAACCACAGGTAAATGTTGTAAAGCCTAGCTTCAGCCTGGGTGTAGATTGTCCTTCTGACGGGGCTGATGGAAGGAGGGGGTAGCAGTGGAAACTATGTTGTCTACTTGCAGCTTGCTACTCACTTAAGAGGTCCAAATTTCTTCTGTGCTACTTTATCCCAAGTCTGTGGCAAGTGCAGTTCAAGAAGTAGGCTGCCTGCAAGATGAGGCTGCGCTCGCCTGTTCTGGGTTGTGGAATAGAATTTGCTGAGGACTGTAAATAGTGGTGGCATGAGTGCAATTAGTACTTGTCCAGAGAAACTTGAAGCAGATGCCTCTTACAGGAGTTCAAAACTGAGGGCTTGTGAATCCCCTTCTTCCTCCCTGCGCCAGACAAAACCTTAACAAGAGTGCTTCTGGAACTGTTATTCCTAGATGGGCTTGGATGAACAAGAGGAACCTGGGCTCTCTTCTCATTGTGGTTCAGTTTAGATGAGCTCCTTGCTGGGAGCTCTTCTGCAGACACATGTGTCTAAACGGCCAGTTCTGTCACCCAGCTGGTGCGTGAATTATTCCTCCTCCTGCACAGGAACCTTCGACAAGTTCATCAATGTGATCTCAGCCAGGACTGCAGTTGGACACGACAGTCAAGGGCAGCTGGTCTTGGTTCATGTGGATGGACAGACAGAATCCAGAGGGTAAGGCCAGGGTCGTGGTAAGGTCTTGGGGCAGGTGCAAGATCAGTCTTGAAACTCTGTCACTGGAACTGGAGGGACTCTGCAGCTGCCAGTAGTATGTTTTAAGGCAGAGACTAGCAGAGCTCAAGAGGTCAGTTGAAGACACTGCTTTTTGGTGTCTTTCTGGCAGAGCCAGAAGAGGCTAATGCAGCCTCCTGGCAGCGAGTCAGTGTACCTGGGGTGGGAGAGCTTCCCCCCTTCCACTGAGGAGAGGGACCAAGCTTCTGGTGTAGCAGTTTCATTGAAGTCAAATAGCATGAATGAGCGACGAACAACTGTTTGCTTTTGCAGGGTCAACCTCTGGGAAATGGCTGAATTTCTGAAGCAGCAGGGAATCATCAATGCCATCAACCTGGATGGTGGAGGGTCTGCGACGCTGGTCTTAAATGGGACCCTTGCAAGCTACCCATCTGAGCACTGGTAGGTGCTGGCTGTGTGTGCCCAGGGTGGCACGAGTAACCACGCAGCTCCCGTTAGCGTGCAGAGCTCAGTCCGACGCCTCTGCTCTGCAGGGGAGTCAGCCTGCGTTGCTGGGAGATCACAATGTAAAGGCAAGTGACAGGTTTTGAGGGAGAGCGTGACTCTAAAATTTAAAGCGATTTAGTGACTACATATTTTTTCCACTTAGTCATCCGGGATTAAAGTTTAGCTGTTTTCAGACATGCAGCAAAGCTGTTTGACATGACTGAGTGGCCTGATGTGGGAATCGGATAAGGAGACAGCTCTTAAACCGTGAGATTCAGAGCTGCACATTCACAGGAATGAGCAGAGATCTGTCAACAGCTTATTATTATGGAAGAGAAACAGCGGCTTGGAGACCTCACATGAGGGAACCTAAAGAATATTTTACTTTAAATATAGCTTTTTAGACATTGACTGTAAACATGAAGGGATTTAAAACTCAGTTTGCAGTCTGACAGATGAAAGCCAAGCGTTGCTATAATTGCAATGGTGTCACTTTTATCAAAGCAAATAATATTCAAGAAAAGGCATGTTGAACGCTGAAGGTCGGGAAGCTCAGACTGCTTAAAGGGAGACTTTGCTTGCATGTCGCTTTCTGTAATTCCGTGTTTGAAATGACTCCTATCCAATAGAAGTTAACAGTTAAAACATTGACTCGGATCTAGTTTTATGTTTGTATTTTCCCGTTATTAATGTTCTTGTTTGCCAGTGTGAATCAGGATGAAAACTTGTGGATTATATCAAGTGGTTTCGCGTAGGGCTGGGAGCGGCGCAGCGCTTGCACACTTTATGGGACCCGTCTTCTCTCCCCAGCTCCTTTGACAACATGTGGCGTTGCCCTCGGAGCATCTCGACCGTCATGTGTATCCACGAGCCTGCCTGCGAGCCTGCAGACTGCAGCGGTCACGGGGACTGCGTGCAGGGGGAGTGCCGCTGCACTGGGGACTTCTGGAGAGGCCCAGCCTGTGACACCTTGGACTGTGGCCCTTCCAACTGCAGCCTGCATGGCGTCTGCACTGACTGTGAGTCGCTGTGGTGCGCAGAGGCGGCCTCCAACGCGGAGATGCCAGCGGGAGCTTGTGGGTGGCTCTAGGGGAAGCACGGACCTGGGCTGTATATACATGGGGAATATCGCTTACCTGCCCACGAGGCATCACGGTGGGGCCTCAGCGCATCACCGAGTGCAGTCCTGATGGTCCACAGTCCTTCCCCACCGTGGTGTGAAGGAGCGTAGCTCACGTGAACTGGCACCAGCAGCAGCCGCTTCCTTCGCTGCAGTGAGCAGCAGCCTTTGGAGGCTTCCCATCCCCGGGAGCCCAGCCTTTTCGGGCCGCAGGTGCTGATGGTCTGGCCAGCCCATGCCCTGACTAGAAGCCCTCTGGTGCTGCGTGCCTCAGCCCTTGTCTCACCTTCTGGGTGTACGGAGCTGCTCTCCTCCTTCCCTCCAGCATCTGAAACAGCAGTAGAATGGCCAGAACAGGTTGCCTTTAGCAGACAGCAGCAGGGCTCAGATCTCAGCTGGGACTCAGATCTGCAGAACTAGACCTGCAGAGGACTTGACTTCATACGCTGTGTCTGAGTTTCCCTTTCTTTCCCCCGGGGTTGTGCTCCTGGTTTGTTTGTAAATCTGCTGATGGGAAGGGCAGCGCATCGCACCATATGACAAAGCAGCTGAGTTCTGCACCCTCCCCTTATTGTTCCTTCTCGACTCTCCTCCGTCATGATTTTTACAAGTGAGCAATTGCAGCTCTTCCATAAAGTTCTTTCGAATCTAGGGACAGCCCCATCTTCTGCTCTTTTGTACCTGCTCCATCCTGTTTCCTTGGTTCTTTGCTGCCTCCCTGATTGAACTCGGAGCCAAGTTCGCACCAGTGAAGTGTCCAGGCAGAGCTCAGTGGCTACAGGTGTTGGTAATAGTTGACCTGGAGTTAATCTCTCAAAATCCATTCAGGAGGTTGTGCTGTGTTTGGCGGCTGTAGCGGGTGGGCATTTGAACCTCACCTGTGTGTGAGTTCAGGATCCCTCTTCTGGGGGTTCCTCAGCAGAGGCAGGGACAGTGAAGAGGGCACTCCACAAAGCTCCTAATTTTGAGTTCCTGCTATTTCTAAGCCCTTCTCTGTTGATGTTAATGCCTGTTTGTGTGTCTTTGGGCAGCTGGATGCCTGTGTGACGCGGGCTGGACTGGCAGTAACTGCAGTGAAGGTAATGCTGACTTCCACTCTGCTCCTTCATAGCCAGCAAGAGGATGGTGTGAACCAGTTCCGAGCAGCTGGCTGCCTGCAGCGGTGGGTGGGTGGGTGGCTCCCCAGGAGGGAGCAGTGAAGGGAAGGGCTACACAGTGAGCTTTTCTTTTTGTCAGTGTGAATTTAATTGCTGCCTGAGCATCTTAAGATCGGCTTGGTGCAAAGCATTTTAAGCCCTTGCTCCTTGCTCAAGGCACAGACTCAGCTTCTGTTCTTTGAGCAGCCATCGCATCCTGTGCGGGTGACTGCTCTGCGGGTATGAACACAGGGCGGGATTGCTGCCTTTGTAACGAGGGCCCTGATGAGATCTCTGCGTGTCTCGTGCAGCTTGTGCTAGCGGTTTCTATGGGGATGCCTGCGCCCAGAAATGCCACTGCCACAACGGTGGCGCGTGTGACCCTGTGCACGGCACCTGCTCCTGCCCAGCTGGGTACTACGGCACCAGCTGTGAGCAAGGTAAGGGCTGCTCTGGAGCTGGGGAGAGGCTTTTGTGTCACATCCAAGCCACACAAAGCAAGCGTGAGGTCTGCCGGGCAGGCTCAGGCCTGAACTTCGCAGCTGGAGCGTAACCTGCCAGCTCCCAGCTCTTAAGGGCTTGCCTGCCCTACCCAAATTGGCTAAAAAGAAAGGGAGGGAGTAGAGAGGAAAGAGGAGTTTTCTTCATCATTAGAAAATTGTGGATGCCCGCTTAGTCTCTGCCCCAGAGAACCGTGTTGCTTTCCCAAGCTTGTGTGAGTGTAGAACATGAATACTTGAATATCTTTTGCTTGAGGGTGTTGCACCAGGCCCTGCCTGTGGCTGGGGCGTCGGGTGATCCAGGTCAGTGGGCATGAAATGCTCCAAAGGGCTGTTCTACCTTACAGCGCAGGTCCCAGCGCCAACAGAGCGAGCCGTGTTCTCCATTGTGTAACTGCTCCAGCGTTTCTGAAGCGCTCGCAGCGCCCCGTGTATCTGAGCAGACAGCCCGCTCCGCTGACAGAACAAGTTAATTACAGTGTGGGTGTAAACTTCTGGAGTGCACAGCTGTGCTAGCGATGCTTTCTTCCCAGCCTAGGAACGCTCAGCCAGCCCCATCCCTATTTTACAAGATCTTCCCTTGGAAGGAAACAAAATACCAGCTGTTAACTCACAGTTTGGTGCTTTCAGGCTGCTGGAGGAGGCAGGGTGGGCAGACTTTGTCAGGTTGCAGGAAAGCTGAGGCCCTGACTGCTCAGTGTGGCCACAGAGCCCACTGGATGCTTGTACTCAAACAGAAATACTTGCTTCCCTTTAGGAAGGGGCTGCTGCCCCTCCACCTTTCCTTCTGAGGCAAACAGCAGGGCCGTAGCTCAGATGTGGCAGGGAGAAAAACACATGGAAAGGAAGACGAATACCTCAGGCAGCTGTAGGAGAGGTTTGAGGCTCTCCTAATGCTCCGAGCATGCCCATCTGTCCTGGCACTGAGCTGGAGCAGCTGGTGACACAGGCAGAGCTGGGCTGGGGCGCCGCAGTGATGGACTGGGTGGTTTCAAAGCATGTGGAGCTCTGACAATGACCGACTTCTTTGTAATCAATTCCCTAGAGTGTCCCATGGGCTGGTATGGGCCGAACTGCCAGAAACCATGTGTGTGTGAACATGCGTGTCCCTGCAACCGGGAGACAGGCAGCTGCAACATCACCTATGAACTGGCAGTACAGGACCAGTTAGACAAAGGTACCTCTGGTTATAGTGGTTGTGTTTTAAAGAAAAACAAATAAGCTGGAAGAGCAGCTTTGGTGCACGATGTTCCGTTTGCTTAGTTATCAGCTCTGGCCGGCTGTGTCTTACCTAATCTTACTCTTTTTCAGTGGAATTTTACGCCCTCCCCCCAACACTGCCTTTCTTCCCTCTATTCTTTGTTTTCCAGCTGGGCGGTGTTTGGCTTCCCAGAACAAGGGACGGAGCAAAGAAAAATTCTCTCTGTCAGAGTAAGTGTGTAACACGCATCATATACGTGCACGCATGCACACCGAGGCAGTGCCATGAGGTGCTCCCTGCGAGATGGAGCTGTTCACAGCCCGGCCCGAGCGCTGGGGTAGCGCGTCAGTGAGGCTGAGACCTGCTGCTTCACTGCCCAAAGCATCTGCGTTCTGACATCTGCTCTCATCGCGGGAAAGATGAGGATAGGGAAGGCAGGGTGATAAAAACCTCATCGTGAGACAAGTGCTGGGCTGAAGCCCCCATCACTGACAGCTCACGCTCTGAGCCTGGCGCTCTGCAGCTTGCAGTTAAATGAGAGCCAACTTTCCTCTGCCCCTGCTGCGCTGTATATGCCACAAACGGACGAGGGCAGTTCCAACACCAGAGCACAGCTTCTGTAGTAGCGGGAAGGCTACAAGTGACCAGCTGAGCAACGGAGTGGGAAGCCAAAAGCACCTCTTTGCTCTGGCTGTCAGAGCAGCCCTTCAATGCCGGAGCATGTTCTCACCTGCCTGAGAGCAGAACCACAAGCTTATGATGACAGAGAAGGGAGTACAAAGCTTGAGAAGTCATTTGCGCACTGGAAACATGTGAAAGCAGGTCAAGAGGTGTTGCTTATGTGCCTTTTTTTTTTCTGTCTGACAGAAAAACCTGGACCTCCATGACCTCTGTCTTGGCTCTGCTTCTCATGATTAGTGCCATGGGAAACGTGGGCCTCTTTCTTAAGGCCCGGTCAGAGCGGCACCACGAGGGCGGCGACTACCTCTACCACCCCCTGAGGGAGGTGAATGGGGACACCGGTCATTCCTCCACATCTGCTGCCTGCGAGACAGAAGATACTCAGGACCAAAGTCAGGCACTCCTTTAGACCCCCAGAGAAGAGACGAGGTGTTTTACTCTGCACCTTGTACTGCGCCCCTCAGCACTGGCTGTAACAGAGCCTGCTCAGACCCAGAGTGCAAAACCGCTGACTAACCCGAGAGACTCCCCTGGTTCTGGCCCAGCCCTGCTGAGGACACGGCTAGCTTCCCCCGCTTCCTTGGCTCCTCCAGCCGGAGCAAACAAGACCATGGGATCAGCTGCCACAGGATGATGCAGGGCACAAGCCCTGGGGCCAGCTCCCCCACACACAAGTGGATAAGGGAAGGAAGCAGCCTGGTTCCCTCCAATACTTGAGGGAAACAGGTGAGGAATGCAGGCCATAACACTTCGGAAAGGTCTCTTCTCACCTGAGCAGTGGTAAGTATTTTCAAGATGCAAGATAAATTGCCCATAGCATGAAGCTGGGCTTAAGGAAGCTGGCTTAAGGGTGGTGTGGTATATAACTGTCTGCCCTTCCCTGGTAAGCTCAGACTTTTATCATAAAACTGAAAAAAGTTGTCTTAAAATGTTGAAACGGGTGCAGCACAGAGTGAAACCACACCATTCCTGCTGGCTGCAGTGGGTCAGGGCTTTCCTGCACCTGACTTTGTTCACCCAGCCTGTGTTGACTGCAGGGCTGGTGTTTTCTTACTGAATCCTTAGTCCTTGGAGCAGTCCAATAGGTGCTTGACAAGCACTGCAGTTTTGGTACGTTCCTGCAGTTCAGCAGCATAAAAAGCCTTGTCTGTTCAAAAACGTCATTCTTGCATTCTCTTACACCGCCCAGAAGCCGGCGTGCTCTGCCTGGCTGTGTGGGCTGGCACTGGGGCTCCTCACCAAGGTGCTGGGGGCAGGAGCTCTCGCACCTGGGGAAGGGAGGAGAACAGCAGCCTGGCAAGGCAGG
>VZTV01117383.1:0-18861 GCA_013400875.1 Anhinga rufa
GTTGGTATTCTAAGATTCGTTTTCCCTAGTTTTACAATGTAAAAGCAATTTCTTCAGGTACACTGCATCTAGGTTTCATTGATTAGCCATTTTACTCAAATGTTGACTTACTACTTTAAGCTTCAGTTGAACCTGCAGTAACTCTGATGGATAACAGGTTCATGCATTCACAGCATTCATGTCCATGCATTCGCAACAGAGGTTATAAACTAACAGACCCCAATGATAACCTGAAGAATGCTGCTTGAAGCAGCATCTGGAAAAATTGTTGGGTTTTGCTCCTGCACATGAATAAGCTGCTGTTCAGACACCTTGGAGGCACTAGGGGGCAGGTGACAGCTTGCACAGAGGGACATCTGCCTTTCCATTGTAAAGACTAAAAATAATGTGCTTTTAACTGTGGTGGTGACACAGTTCAGAAGCATTTGATTAATTGGCCTCGAGAAACTTGGACTTATTTGAGTGCTCAGCTGAATCCAGGCCTGAATTTATTCCCAGTGCTTTGAGTATACCTTTCAAATTAACTGCATACAGCAGCGTTTTCCCTTAAAGGTGATGTTAGGCATTTGTAAATCAGGACTTTTTAAATTAAATAAACGTTTTTATGGCTTCTGATTTTAATTACACAGTAGCATCTTCCCTAATACAGACAGAAAATTAACTAGGATTCTTTTTTTGCAATAAATGTTTTGGTTTCAGCAGTTTTCATTAATTTAGTAAAAGGCATTATCTTTTAAAGGGCAAAAATGTTCGGTTTCATCCTCTCTGAATCCTATTTCTTCTTCTCGGAAGGTGGTTTCATTACAGATTAATGCCCAATGTCAGTTTTAACTAGGTAAGCCTAATCTTAGGATGCACAGTCATATACTTCTCCTTCCTTTCAACATAAAGAAGTTAATTGAAACATTCTTTCTTGCTGTGTCTCACCCAGATTCCCTCTCCTGCTTCTCTTTCTATAACTCTTAAATTATCCGTCTCATCTTTGAGCTCTTCAAATCTGTTTCTGCAGAAGTGTTGAGATTTATTACCTTGAGATTTGACATTTGACATTCTTCATTGTGACTTTTCCTTTTATATAAGAGCTGGCTACTGTATTCCATTTCTAGCAAAATAAGGCCAAACAGTCACTGAATATGGTACGGAAAAATCTTAGCGGAATTTTAAAAATGGGGGAAAGACAGTGCATGTGTCTTACAAGATATGTCATAAGATATTAGATATTTCTGTTCCTTCTGTTTTTAAGGCATCAAACAGTATTGAGGTTTTCTAGTGACCTAATGATGTCTACTATTTCCCTCTTTATTTTTCTTTTTTTAAATGAAGTTTTTCTATTGGCACACTGCATTTTAAGTAGAAAATAGTAAATCATGCTCCCTTCTTCCCATTATATCTCTGTTCCACTCTTGTTATTTAACATGCTTGCTTTGCTCCTTTTATTTAAACATGGGATTTTTCATCTGCTTATGCTAAGTGCAGCTAGCAAAGACTCCAGTGTATAGCCAAGACCTCATCTGCTGTAAGATATTTACCTGTCTTTGGGATATAATTTGCTGATTGAGAATATTTTGAATCAGGCAAACAGTCATTCCAAAATGTAGTCTCAATCGGTTTTCTGTGCAAAAAGTTTCTAGTATTTTTTTCAAACCTAGTGACATTTTTCTATATTTCAAGCAGAATTTACCATTCCCTGTTGCCCTTGGATAAAGTAGGAAGGGGAAAGACATACTCATATAGTTCCTGAGTTTATCACAGATAAAAATTATTAATTTTCTAAGTGTTTGTCTCATAGAGATGCATTCAGTTTCTGGTGTTCTGAAAAGCTTTATAGCTCAAGGTGTCTAATACTGGAGAATGTAATTTACCCACTGACGTGTCCAGTTTGAAGTGCTTGAAGTCTTACTCAATTTTAATTTTTTTAATGTATTTCAGATTTGCAATCTTAACTGCATATCAGTCTTGGCAGTGTACCCTTTTTACTTCAAAATGTGTATGTGAGAAGACAGGGCTTTGGACAGTGTTCACCTGGCTGTAAAATCCATTATTATACTTCTTTTTAGGTATTTGCATTAGCTGTATCTTGGACTCTTCTAGAATGCTCAGTGTCTCCTGTAATGTAAATAATCAGGAGAAAGGAACAGGCATTGCCTTTTTATACCACCTTTTTGGTAGGTTTGTTCAGCATAAAATTGACTGTGGGCCTCTTCTGAAAGCACTTTTCAGAGGAATTATTATGTTGGAAAACAACTTTCCAAACATCAACTCAGGAGGAGGAAGAAAATTTCCACACGACTTATTTGGGTTTGTCATATTTTCATACTTGCTTTATTAAGTATTGTGAAATAAGGCTCTGTATAATTTTGATGCCTTTGATTACTTTTTCTGTTTCACAACAATGGCAGGAAATGACATGTCAATCTAATAAAAAGCACTAAATAAGTAGAAAGGGGGCTGAGACATTTGCTAAGGAGGAAAGAACTCTGGACCTTTGGTTAGTTGAATGGCCATTTAATACTGCTTATTAAATGACACCTCAGCAGGAAATGTGTTTGAACAAAATAAATTTGAATTGCCGTGTTTACGAAGGTTTTATGATTACCAAATAGCTTTCAAAAAGAAGATGGGAAAGATATGGGTAGAAGAAGTTTTGAAATAGTTTGGAAATGGATTGTGAGGGGCACTGTAAAAATCCCTCTCCATTGTATTTTGTTAAGACAAGCTTATAGGAAGGAGATCATAATTTACGACAGCAGCATATTTGTAAAGGATTTTACTTTTTTGAGTTTGTGGGGTTTTTTTAATAATCTGTGTTTTTCGTGTAGGTAGAGATGGTGGTAACAGGTGGTTCCTCTTTTCCCTCTTTATAATAGCTTGAATCATCTTAAATATTCCTTGGGCTATCTGTGGCAGCAGAAACCCAGTGGAGACTTGCCACGATAGTTGATATGCCCATCTATTCAACAAGCACTGTATTTTGTGTTTTTTGCAAAACAGATCTTGCTGCGGGAAGGCTGCAAGAAGATACTTGTTGCCGATTCTCTTTCTTTATTGAAGAAAATGCATCGAACTCAGATGAAAGGTGTTCTAGTAGATGGTGGGTACAGAGGAAATGTGGTAACTTTCAAGGTTTTGAAGTCTTTTACTTGGTTTTTAGACCCACGCCACGTGACGGTCCACTTTGGAAGCCGCCCAAAAGCCTGAATATTGTACCTTATTTGTAGAGTGTAGTAGAAAACTAGGTGCTTTCCCCTTTGAAAAGGAACTACTCGTATCTCAAAAACTACAAGACCCAGCATGCAGCTTTTTCTCTGGATCAATCTCTGCATAGCCAGTAATGTATTGTGTCCTGTAGTTTGTCTGTAAAGGTCAAAATGCTGTTCAGTGCCAGCACGGACAGTCAGATAATAATAATCTGCAACCAAAGCAAAAGCTACAAGATAGTTTTCAGAAATAGTCAAAAATATTTTGCAGGATGCTAATGATGCCTGTGAGCAGCGCTGTATTTCACACCAGCTGAGTGTTAATACCAAGAGGCAAAAGCTGAAGGAAGGACAGAGGATCAGAGCTTCTGCTGCAAAATACTGCAGAGAAATCAGGCACCCATCCTGTGCTCCTTTTTTTTCAGTTTGCCGTGTGCCTATACACCACTGATCCTAGACAGCCTCACTCCTGCAGTTCTGCCATCATCATAATCAGAAGATGTAAACATTTCTTATGCTGTTAACAGAATGCTGCTTCGGTATTGCTCTTCAATTTTTAATAGACTCCGTTAGGCATCTTAAGTAAATACTTTAAGACCAAGCTCCATTTCTGTAATAGCAGTATGTTTATTCCTGCTTTATAAAAAAAGTAAACATTGACTTTGTTAACAAAGCTGTTACAAGTTTGTTTTGTTTTGGTTTTCCAGAGGAGAATATCTGCGAATCATGTCTGTCTCCAATACTTCCTTCAGGTAGGATGCTTTTCTAGAAGAGAAAGAGGTGGTCTATTTTTTTTTATTTTTAGAGAAGCTACTGTATGCTTTTATTCATAGAAATGTGTAGTAGTCTCCCTTGGTCATCACTGCATAAATTTCAGTCTCCTGTGCAAAGCTTGCTTATGAATTCTGTCGTGGGAGTAGACTCTAATTTGAACATTTTTTGTTGCAGTAAACACAGATTTTTTCTCATTCTTTCTTTCTTATCTTTGACTTTCTTATTTTCTGTTTTGAATTACATGGAATGGAAGGCAACTTTTAATTCCGTCAACATATATATTCTCAAAGATTACAGAGAACTACAAAACTAGGCTGTTGTCACCAAATCTTGTCCAAATGATTTAGACTGAATTTGTAGATTATAAAGTTTTATGGAATATAATTTTTTGTCTGAGTGGTAGAAAACTCTTGGCTTCAGTCACTGCTGTCATATCTGAAACAACTTAGACTAGTTTTAAAACATCTTCTAAAGTTAGTCTTGAAACTAGAAATCTAGGATATTATTTTGAAGATGCACATTCTCCAAGGCAACTGTAGTTCAGAAATACCAATATAGTTGTTGGGAATCTTAAGAAGAAACAGTTTTACCAGTAGAATATCTGTCGTGGCATCTTCAGACAAGAATACGTAAGACAAAGTATATGAATGGTCCTATTTCTTTTGTTTGCTGAGTGTGCATAGCCCAGTAGAATCCCTTACAGTTTTTTAATCTGGTTTCTACCATTTTTCACTTAAATAAATAAATACAAACAACTATACTATGATCACATGCACCAGTGTACAGACCAGAGCAGTCACATGGTGATAGAAAACCTGGCAGAGCTGAATGTGCTAGTGCCTTGAGGTATGTGTGTAGAGGGAATGGGAGCCTAGGAATCGAACGTGGATGATGCTGATGAGTGAGGTGCTTATTCTTTGAATATGTAGATGTTGAATGTAGGCTTCTAATTGGGCTAAATATTCATGTGGGAATCGAAAGGCACATCGTGCACTTAGGCAGCTTCTTGCCACATTTCAAGATCGTAGCGTGTAGTGTAGGCGCTAGAACTGCTTGAGTTTCTGGTCCTCCCTGCACTAGCGCAAGAATTTTTCTGCTAACTTTTCTTCAAAATGGCTGAATTATTTGGTGGTAGTTTACTCTTCTCCCTCCCCAAATTTAGCATGTAGTACATGTTGACGTGACAAATCTCTGGTGAAAAGGTATACAGCATTTAAGCCACAGAATAAAATTGTCTTATAATTCCATCACTGGGACCTGAAACCATCACTCTGCATGATTTCTATAAATGAGGCAGAATAATTTGGAAATTAATTTGATATATGTTATTTGATGTTTCTGTGTATATAATAGAATGCAGGCATATACTGCTGTAGCCACTAAATTATTTGTTTCATTGCCCTGTTGTAATGAATTTACCTTTCTCTTTCCCAGATGCATCCAAGTCCTTCAACGTGGTAGTGTTCCACTGCAGGCATATGTTTCACAAAGAGTGCCTCCCGGTGTCCAACACAGTAAGAACTAGCTTAATCTCTCTGACACCTTTGCCAAAGATAAAAGGACGAATTATTTCCTTTTGTTAACTGTGGAGAAGGGCATGGGTCTGTCAGGAATTATAATACGATTACAGTAATTATTTGTGATGATACCCCATAGCAGTATGTGACTAGGGAAAGGGTGTTCAGGGCAGCTGCAACTAAAGTACATCCAATTTAGAAAGAAATTGCTGCTGTTTGAGAAGTATTTTATCACTTTCTGCAGTCTGAATGTGCAATGCAGCTTTGAGACACACAGGGAATATGACCTGCTTGAATATTTTAATTCTTTCCTGTTGCAGCTTTCACTTTAAGTATGTTTAATTAAAGACAAGAATAAAGATATTTTCTCAAGTGAACCATATTACATGATTCTGACCTGGAAGAAAAAAAAACGCTAATTTTAGAGTGACTATTTAAACATCTTTACAATCATCTTTATGCTCAGAATATGTTTTTCTTTATCAGGGAAACTTTTTTTTTCCCCTCCAGTGAAAGCAAACTAAAAAAGTAACTTCTAGATATAATCAGTTTTGAATTTAGGAATGAAAGCATCAGAATGGTAACAAAATTGCAAATCTCTTATCTGTCTCTGAAAATGAACATCTAGTGAAAAAATAACTTTGGTGAATCACTTGATCTGCAAGTAAACCGAGCAAAGTGCTTGTAGCCATATGGTACAGCATGTATACTTAAATATGTTATGAAAATCTTAATGAATGGGATAATTTGTGAAAGAAAGCCCAACAACTAGTAAATATTTATTCAAACAATATTTACCACAAATTTTATTACTTGAGAAATAATCTAAAATTTATCTAGCAATCTCAGTTTGCTGGGACAGTGGCGGGACTGGGTAACGTGTCAGATGAGATTTTTATATGTGGCATGGATATTACATGATACATGTTCTATAGTATGTGTGAATACACAGGTATCTGCATATATCTGAGCCAGATTCTTCACTGCTATAGTATTTCTTGGCCTTAGGTAATCAGTTGTGTTACTGGTATTTGGTGACATGCTGAAAGGAAAGTAATGCGTGCATAAAGCATCGCACAGAGCTAAACACAGGATAAACTATAAACACATATTTGATATCAGATGGACAGTATGCAGGATGTATTCTCAGCTGTTGGAAATCTGTGGAACAATATCCAAAGACAGAACTGTAACAAAGACATCCAGTGGTCAGTGGAGCCTCCCAAGTGACTTACTCTCTTCTTTATCTGTGAAGTTAATCAGCAACATTTTTTACTCTCTGTTTTTCATTTTTGTTTGGAGGAAATTTGACCTTACTCTCCTGGAGGGTGGTGGTAATACACTTGGAATGAGTGGTGAGGTGTATTGCACTGTGACTCCAGACTCCAAAATAGCCTGTTTTATTGTGTTCCACTATATCACCTTCCTGCACTTGGCCATGAATGTGTCTGTCCTGGTTTCGGCTGCGATAGAGTTAATTTTCTTCCTAGTAGCTGGTATAGTGCTGTGGTTTGGATCTAGGATGAGAATAGCGTTGATAACACACTGATGTTTTACTTGTTGCTGAGAAGTGGTTACACAAAGTCAAGGACTTCTCAGCTTCTCATACTGCCCTGCCAGCGAGAAGGCTGGAGGTGCACGAGAAGCTGGGAGGGGACACAGCCAGGACAGCTGACCCCAACTGGCCAAAGGGATATCCCACACCATATGACGTCATGCTGAACAAAAAACGGGGGGCAGTTGGCAGTTGGCCGGGGGGGGGTGTCCACTGCTTAGGAGCTGGCTGGGCATCTGTCAGCGGGTGGTGAGCAATTGCATTGTGCATCACTTTTGCACTTGCATCACAATTGCACTTGCATCACTTTGTATATTCTTTTAGCATTATTATTATTTTTCATTCCTTTTCTGTCCTATTAAATAGTCTTTATCTCAACCCACGAGTTTAACCTTTTTTCCGATTTTCTCTCCCATCCCACTGCGGGGGAGTGAGCGAATGGCTGGGTGGTGTTTAGCTGCCTGCCAGGTTAAACCATGACAGTGTCTATAAGGAACAGCCTGACTGTGAATAGTAACATTGAGAAAGGCATTTTTCATTCATCTTGCCACATTCTAATGTGGCTGCATCTCTCTAAGAGATTCTTGTTTTCTTTTTAATTTCTAGGTATCTCCTGTCCAGTTCTGTAACATATGCAGTGCCAAACACCGAGGGCCAGGAAGCGCAATCCTAGAGATGAAGAAATAGCAGTCTCCTAGTTCTCCATGCCAGTGTGTGACCAGCTCTGTTAGGACCATGCAGAGCCACTGTAGTTTCTGTTAGTCATTGTTTCTGTATATAATTCTAATTGTGATTTAAAACTGGTTTCTATAAGTTATCCAGCTTATTGAAGAGTTTTGGGAAAGAGAAAATGTGAAAATCTTTCCCTAGTAAGTCTTTGTTATGCAATCCATGTGTCACTGTTCCTTTGCTCAGCTTGTTACTTAACTCTGGAACTGAAAAGAGAAATAAAATGAGAAGAAAAAAAAAAACAAACAGTTTGGATATTTGTGCTTGCTATCAGTTAATGTGCTTTACAGTTTAGAGCCATATCAGGCTTATGGTTAAATATTGTAAAGGAAGAGGAATTGCTGTGAATTCAGCTCACCAAACTACTTTAGTCCTGATTTAGTCTATTAATGAACTGTTTAACTTGAGACCCATAGGAGTCCGACTGCTTTCAGTGGAACTGCTTCAGGACTTGAAGCTGGTTGTGTGCTGACTCATACATTAAATTAACAAACTCGTTAACTGTTAATTCCACAGACTGGCGATTTACCTTGGTTGTATGGTTACACATTCATGGTTTGTTATAAACTGGTTATTTTCTCAATTGATCTTCACACGGCAGTAGTTTCAGGTGGGCTTTTCTCATGTTAAACTCATCCAGAAACTAATTTTAAATGTGAGCATTGGGTCTTTACACTTATTTTGTAAGTGTGGTTATAGTGTATGATTTAATTAAAGTACAGGGGGAAAAAAAATCTGACCTTTTGAAGATAAGATATCTAGGAGTTTCTTTTGGCCTTAGCAACTTAATAGCTAAGATAAATAAGTCTTTTTGGATGTTAACAAAAACCATTTATTTTTAATTTCAACAGTGTTGTTTTGTTGATCCAAAGATTGATCTTTCAGAATGTCTTCACAGTAATATAATCTCTTTATAGTGTTATCTGGTTAAATTAAATATAAGCATCTTTTCCCTAAGAAAAGTAGTCTTTCAGAACTCCTAAGATATTTTTTCCTCTTTTTAATAACTGGAGTTTGAAAGTAAAAATACATTGTTTTACCATCAAACTGTGAGGTTTAAACAAGTAGTTAACATACTAAGTTCTGAAACAACTGTATAGTGATACTGCAGTGTATCTGATACTGGAAAATGTAACACCTTTAAGTTCTTCTATGCCTTACTGCCATGTGGGTACACCTTAAAATGATTTATATTGTAGGAACCTGGATTTCTAGTTTATGTAAATCCATTATACTCTTGATATCCTCCAGGCAGTTGGCTCAGCTGGTCTAGCAATCTGAAGAGTGATGTTTGTTGTCCACTGTGTAGATCTGTGTAATACTGGAATAAGTTTTTAAGTGTATTAGAAATGCTAGGATTTACTCTGCATGGTTTCAGAGACAAAATTATCATTAAAAGGACAGACCTCTCAAAAACATAGCAATCATATTCCATTGTGATAATACAGACAGCTGAGGAAAAATAAAAAAATTGTGCAGATTATTTATGGACATGCAATAGATGAAACAACAGAGAGATACGAGCTTTGTAGTGCAGAGCATAGTTTGTATATGTCAGGCTTCACCCATAAGAATTATTGCCTGGCTTTATAGCAGTTTACTTTCAGTGGCTTGTACATATTCTCAGGTATATTGTTCATTTATCCATTCTTTACTAGACTGATCAGGAAAGCTGCTTTGATTCCTAGTAAACGAAATGCTCCAGTGACCTCGGACATGGCCTGTTTCACCATGATACTTGAGCTATTGCAGGCCTGTAGACAAGTTTAGAAACTTTTATAAAAACCTCTTCCTCAGTAGCTCTAAGCAGCTTTTCTATATTATACCCTAAGAATGCACTGTGCAATGCCATAAGCTGTCAGCTTGCGGGAGGAAAAAGTCAAATTACTCCCATACAGTTATGCCACAAAGTGTTCCGTAGCTCAGAGTTATATGATAATTTAAAGCAGTATGTTATTTACTTCAGTTTGGCCTTAAATTCCCTAAAGCATTTGAGCGTTCAGTGACTCAGTTTGCTAGGCTGCTGTCACCAGCAATCATATTGCGTTATACCCTGGCATATTCTTTGCATTATGCGAGTAATTTAAAATCACTGTTTGTAAATCTAATCAAAATCTTCTCTAAATCCAAAGCTTCTTTCATTTGGGCTTCAGGGACTACGCCTTTCATGTTCCTGAATTCTAAATTTGGTCATTAAGATTCAGCAAGAGATGTGCAGTCCTGACTTTGATTCACTTTTCTTCCTAAGAAACCTTCACATCACAGAAAATGTCTGAGGTTAGAGTCTAAAATATTCAGCTACCCAAGAGCTTTTCTTCTGGAGAACAGTTCTGCCTAAGAAGTAGCCTTAAAGTTGCATAACCCTTCAGAAAAGTACAGTTTCACCAGAGCTTACTTCAGATGTCAATCCATTTGTCAAAGTGCTTGTGCTTCTAAGGCAAACTTAAGGTAAATTTAACAAGGGAAATACTGTTTTTCCACTGATCCACCCAGTTCTCTGTGATTTCTTCAATAGGGACCAGTAAAGCTAACTGAAAGGATATGTGATGGATCAAGTAAGAAAGTATTGGTCTGCCATATCAGAGAGACAAAAGTATTTTGGTTGTAATGAGTCTTTGGATGATTTTTCTCATCTGTCTTTGTTTTATTATTTTGAGACCAACGGTGCTGTGTGAGAGGCTTGGTGGCAACATTGGCCTACGCTGAAGATTTTGGTGGGCCCCACAGAGCTAGTGCTTGGTGAGCGTGAGGCCATTTAGTCCCGCTGAGAGCTCAGTTAAAAGTGACAGCATCAGGATAAAGGTTGACTTCTGCAAAAGGAGGAGTTAATCTGTTGCTACCAGACTTGTGAGGACCGGGAGGGACCTGCCAGGAGTAAAGCTCTGGCCAGCAATTTGAGGGACAAGTAAGAGGTGCCTGTTGGTCTTGTAATAAATTAGTTATTATTTATTGGGTGATCTTTACATGGCTGATAAACAGTGTCTGAAAGGGACTGGGACAGGCTCTGCAGATCTTTTGGGTCTCATTAAAGTTGAGAGGTGCATGGCTGGTTTTTGCCATCTCCTGCTACAGCTGAATCTCACATGCTTACTGGCTAGCAGCTGTGTCTCAGTGGGCTTGAGGCAGCTCCTCTACCAGATCAGTGATGTATTGAGCCAGCTGTGTTTGGTGCTTGGGCAAGTTTGGTGCTTGCAAATGCCCAGCATTACATGGATCAGTGGGTCAGTTAATACTTCAAGGAGTCATTCTATATGCAAGGTATGTCCTCTAGCTGTAGCTGCATCTGACAGCTGCTCACCTGGGGGAAACCTTGAACACTGCAGGTATTGTCTATTGGAACAGGAGTGAGTTGTTCAGTGTCTGAAACTGATCTTGTGTTACAGAGCCAGAGCAAAGACAAAATGAGTTATTTGCCCATTTTTAGATCCACATCATATTCCTATTTGAAATAAGTGTTTTCATGGCCAGTTGCTGCCAAGGACTTGACTGCAGATTTGTCAAGGACTACTGTAAAGCAAAGAACAAGAAATATCCAGTTGTCTGCTATGTTTTGTAATGTATTTTTAATAGAAGACTGCTGCAACATCTTTTTTCTAAATTTTGGCTGATAGCTGGATAGAGGCTGTCAATATTCCAGTTCAAGAAGGACAGGGAGCTGCTGAAACAGGTCCAGCGGAGAGCCACAAGGATGATCAAGGGACTGGAGCATCTCCTGTATGAGGAAAGGCTGAGAGACCTGGGTTTGTTCAGCCTGGAGAAGANCGCCTGGACGCGGTCCTGTGCCCCCTGCTCTGGGGGTGCTGCTCACGCAGCGGGGCTGGACAAGGGGATCTCCAGAGGCCCCTTCCAACCCCCGCCATTATGTGATTCTGTGATATTCTGTACAGACTGCACAGGTTGGCTTATCAAGTTTTCATCTTAGCAAATTTAATCACTTCTTACCAGAGTTGATGGTTATTCAGCTATAGTCTCTTAAGCAGGCACCATTTTACTCTTTGCTGTTGTATACACTACCACAGTGGTTTTCTGCTTAGTGAGTAGAGCTCCTGACTGCAATTCAGGGGAATTGGAATTGCAAATAACCTCTTAAATGAAAAGCGCACATTGGATTTCCTATTTCTGAAATGTTGTGATTAGCATTCAAGTGTTGTATGCCTGAGTCACCTTGGAAAATACAGTGTCATCTCTGCAAGTTGGTTGGGCTGGTCCCTGCCTGTGTCTTTTGACAGCAGTTTGAGAAAATACTTGCAGAAAAATTCTTACCTATTGCTGAACAAGGACCATTATCCGAATGAGGAAAATCTATCTGGGAAGCCCGTTTTCCCTCTCTCCTGTTCTGTTGTACACTTCTGACTTCATATCTGTACAGCATAACTTGTACCTGTGTTTACAAATGCTAGACACAACATCAGGGTCCCTTCCTCTCTAGAAGAGCTTCCCCCTTGAGCAGATCTTTGCCAAATACTAGCTCTAAAACAATTGCTGTACTCTCAGAACAATTCATACAAGACTTGTAAAAAACAAAGTACCGCATTTAGAGAATTACTCTTTAATTATATACTTTTGGGAGTGTCTTATCACTCCACTGTGCCATGAAAGATTAATTTTCTCTTGGCATTAGAGAAATCCCTAGATTATGTTTTTTCTGTTCTTCAAGACAATGTGTACTTTCTTTTACCAGAATCAAATATTAAATTATGCAGAAAACAGGACATCTGAAGTGTCTGAGGCATCAAACGCACAAGAGAACAGTATGTGTGAGAAGTTCTAAGAGAAGTCAATGAGTCATAGTGGGAACAACCTAGATTTAGTCTTAAAAGTCTTCAGTAAATGGTGATCATAATAAGCTTTTGCAACAGAGCAGGTCTTAGATGCTCTGAAGTGTTTAGGCTGTGACATGCCCCCAGGAGTCTGCAATCTGAATAGATAAGGCTGCCAGTGTCTTCTGCTGCTGGGTTGTGCTTATGACCAGTTGTGGTGCTGCAGCAGCAGGAGTCAGAAACCTGCTGAGTGGAGGTTGGCACCCCTCCAGCCTGGAGGAACTGCCGGCGTTGGAGGTGTAGTAGCGTAATTAAGGGCTAGAAAGTGGCAGGAGCTGCAGAGGACAGCTGCATTGTTGGTTGGGGTTTTCTTTGCCCTTACTTTAGTCTGATCGCAGTAGGATTTAAGTCCAATTACGTTGGCAAGGTAATGGTATCTTGGTGTCTGATGGCTGTAAAACAGCATTTAGCAAGATGTCAGCTGGATGATGTGTTCCAAATAGCGTTCACATAGGATGCAGGTTTGTCTGTCTCTGGTGGCAGTGAGGGACAAGAGCCACAATAGAGTTGGGATTTTTTTTTTAAATCAGATTAAGGAAAATGTTTTTAAAAAATGAGCAACTATCTCACATAGTACCACGTCTTGCACTGGGAGGCGCAGGTGGCAATAGTGTTTTTACTCTGTAGGACCCATTCAGTATCAGCTATTTTTGCACATGCTGGCACAAGAGTCACTGAAGCACTTTTTAGTGTGTCCAGCACCAGCTATTAAGAGTTTTCATCTGGAATTTCTGCAATGTAATGGAGATTTTAGCTAAACAAAAACAAATTTGGGAAGCATTTTCTCTGTGTAGTATGTAAAGCTGAGCCAAGAATATATTTCTGGCATAACTCAGTTGTATGCTGTGCAGACTTTCATTCTCTGCAGTATCCAAAAACTTTCTGGTGATGCTCTAAGGGGACTATGTTCTGTTTATGTTACCCCATATTCATTCTCTCTCCTCCCTCCTCCCTTCACCTCCGCAAAGTACATGCATTGGAGTGAGTGCCTTGTTTTGAACTGAGTAGTGCTTTTCCATCAGTATTTGCAAACACAGACACAGTGCTGTGTATACGTTAAGGTGGCCAAGATCAAAAGTGCATGCTTTGTGTGTCATGTGGAAGGTAGACAGATTTTTTTCTCATCCTTAGTTTCTGGGGGAGTTCATTCCCCAGTGTCAAGCCAAGGAAAACATTTTTCTTCAGGGCGAACTTTCCAGAATAGCAGTAATTTTCAGTGGTGCCAAAAGAATCACTGAGGTAGGAAGAAATGTCTCAAGATCATCTAGTCCAGTCCCCCTGCTCCAGCACTGGTTGCTCCATCACCTTCCCAGGGACTGAGATGAGGCTGACGAGCCTGTGGCTCCCCATATCCTACTTCTTGCCCTTAAAGATGACGATATCTTAGAGGATCAATTAAAACAAGGACTACAGCCATGAAGGGTGACACTTGCTTTCTTCTGGTCTTCAGGAAGCTCTTCTGATTGACATGGCCTTTAAAAGATAATCCAGAAATTTCTCATCATGCTGAAGGCTTTGTGCATGGCTATTTTATAGTCCTGCAGCTTAATCCAGAGATGAAGCCAGTATAAATTACTGTAGGGTTAGATCGTGGTCCCCAACAAAAGGGCAGATGTTCCTAAGCACCTGGGTTGGCAGAAGCTATTCAGTATTTACAGTCATTACTCACAGAAACAATGCAGACTTCCTTAGCAGTGGTAAAAATGCGGTTGCATTTAAGCACTTCTGGCATGCAAATTTTCCTTTGCTGCCTCTTTCTTTCACAGGTAACTGCTGCTTGTCTTGCTCACTTGCATAGCCAACAACTGCCCCAGCGGCTCTCCCTGCCTGAGAATTGCAGTGGAAATCCTCTCTTCCTCCGTTGTCTGTACCAAGAGCTACGGCACGCCGCTTTGAAGCTGTTAATCTTGCATCAGCTCAACAAGCAGATGTAACACCTCGTCATTACTGATGAATGAAGGATGAAGCTGGACACATACTTGTCTCTAAGTACCAAGGAGAAATGAATGAAAATACAGCGCATGCGGTAGGAAGAGGTAAAAATGGCAGGCCCTTTTTGGGAGAAGGGTGGGAGAAATTCTATTTCTTTAAGCAGAATCACAATAGAGGATTAGGTACGGATTTCATTTTTAAAAAACAACCATATTTTTGGTAACCTATATATAAAGCAGGCTGTAATGGCTATGCTAGACAGAAGAGATCAGAGGTGATGGGTTCAAGTCGAGCATCAACATATACAAAATCCTCTGCAGCTATTTTAAAGCTTAATGGAAGTTCTGCTTTTATAGGATGCATTGTATTCACTGCTGTTCCCTCTGGTTTACTGTTCATGATAGGAATCACATACCTTTAGCAGTCTGAAAAGCAGGTAGTCTGGGTGTGCATCCCCTCCATGCTCAACAGCCATGCTATCTATAGATTCGGGCACCGTGGCAGTCACAGGCTCCAAGGCTGCAAACTGATGGCAGGAGGACCTTCAATGGCTGAAGTCTGTGTTGGAGCTTTGGAAACATGAGACAGGTTTTGTTCTTGCTGAAACTGATGACAAATTTGCCTTGACTTAAATGAGGACAGCATCTGACCCTCCTTAGATAGTAGTCTGCATTATGAGTAAATAACATCAGTTAGATCAGGAACTTTTCCTTTTGAGCTGGCTGTGATAGTCTGTAACTGCCTAGATGCATGTAATACAAAATGACTTTAATAGTGGAGCTTGGTGGTCATCCATAGGGTTCACCGCCAAATAACTCTCATTTCTCATTCTAGGAAACAGTGAAAAACATTTTAATTACTAATATGTACTTCCAAAACTGTATTAAAACAAAATTTTAAGGTAATTTAAATTTAATGCCTTGTGCTGCTCCTGTGAAATACGAGTGTGTTGATAGTTGTAGTTGTTTTTTAGTGCTTCTTCCCATATGCTGCATTGCAGTGGTATACTGGAAAGGCTCATGCTGTTGGATCTGAAGAATGAAAATCTAATTGTGTTGCACAATGAGGTTAGGTAAAGAAATTAAATTATCGGGCTTTCTTAAACAGATTTTTCTAGATATTGAATCCTTTCTCTCTCTTCTTCTGCCTCACCCCAAGCTGTTCTTTTGTGACTGCAACCAGCCTTTACACTGAATTGAATCAAGCCGTGTCACTGAATTCATTTACTATTCATTCAGTTCCTATCTTACAATTCATGCAGTGGCAGGTGATGGGATGATTTTATATATTTTGTTGGGGACGAATCCCAGCAAATGAAATCTAAAACTGGTCACTGATTCCTGGTGTCATGTCGTGCTTATCATTTGATTCTGGTCTACTGCAAACTTCTGTATATCTTTTTGGGAAAAAGAAAGCCAACCAACCAAAGAAAAAACCCTTCCTATTTCCCTTTTGTCCATTGTGATGGTGGCTGTATTTTCTCAGAGTATTCATAGTAACTGTGGCCAGCACATGATCATGTACGAGAACTAAGCTAAAACGGGTTAAGAATATAAAACACTTAGATCTATCAAAATCCTCATGATAACACTTCTGAAATATTCCCAGTAGCTGAAACGTGAAAAGTAGAAAGGCAGAGTCCCAAAATATACTTGAGAAAATAGCATGGTGAAATGGGATTTGAGATTGTAAGGAAGTGGGTTCCACCTAAGCTGGTACGCAGTTAAGTTTCTGTCACTGAAATAAGTTAGAGATGTTTTAAACCAAAGACTAACAAGGAATCTTGTTAGTCTTCACCCAGAAGACTCTAAGGGTGAAGCTACAAAAACTCTGTAAAGCAAAAAGATAGATTTTAATATATTTCGGGTAGGGAACAGTAAAAAAAGAATCTTATAAAAGAAACCCTAAAACCTGTAATTGGGTAACATAAAATTCAGAGCAAGGTGTAATGTATATCATAGAAATGCTGTTTGGAAGGGATCTCTGGAGGTCATCTAGTCCAGGCTTGAGGTATCCCTATGGTACCATGATACCAGCATTCAAATTATGTAGAAGTATCAGGGAGAACCTTGTGAGTGAAAGGCAGGCACTGTACACTAAGGGAGAATTAGAATCAAAGGAGTTAAATAAATTAATACTATCAACAGGTAATAGAGAATGAGAAATTACCTTAAATATTATGCCTGCAATAAAGCAGAATGATGGTAGGGATATATTGTCAGCCACTCGACCAACTTGGTAGCACGGAGTGCAAGGAGTCAGGGACAGAAAGAGCAATAACGCTGGCAGTCTTCAGCCATGCCTGTGTAAGTCACGATGAGGCATCATGAGAAAACTACCTTTAGAGTGCTACAAATGACTACCCCTTGAAGCACCTCATCAGAGAGCACAAAAGGAGAAGAGTCCTTGATTTTTGCCCTGGGAACTGCACAGAACCTGAACGCTACAGCTGAAGGGCACTTACTGAGTCGTGTGATCAAATTCAACGTCCTTGTAAGATGTAGAAGCAAGAAAGTAAGCTGTCACAGTAAAGCTTAGCTGTTCAAAAACAAACAAACAAACAAACAAAAGAACTATGTAAAAATGAGGGAGCAAATTAAAAGCTGTTTAGTGTTTACAACTGGTATGAAAAATGCTACATTCACGATAGTGGACTTCTTTTAAAAGCATCTCCCCTTTCCAAAGCAAGCCATGATAGATGGCAAAGTAAAGGGAGTACTTCGAAGCAAACAGATTTCCTTCAACAAATGCTCATTGTGTCTAGAGAATGAAAACAGAAAAGAACATTGTATTCTGGTAAGTTAATGTCAAACCACAATAAAGTAGGCCAAGAGACTCAATGAGACGCAATATGTTACAACTGGCAACGCTAACAATAAAAACCCCATCAGCAAGCTGTATGTAAGGCCACCTGTAGACAATGGAAGCAAAAAAGTGTTTCAACGAAGAGATACCCCAGCAGGGTTCTTTGAAGTAAGTATTGAATAAATATTTATTATGAAAGTGTTCAGGGAAAGCCTAGAGTGGAGCCTTTTTTAACATGGAAACTTCTGAAATTAAACTTTGTAGAAAATGTACGAAAAAAATCAGTAAATAGTATCAAACCACATTCATCAGTAGGTATTCACTTAAAAGGCTGGTGGATCTCAATACAGGATATTGGTATATGATTAACTGTGATGTGTAAAATGTCTTTTAAGTCCTAATACTAGAAGAACAGATAGTAGTAAATATGACACTAATATTTTCTGAAAGGCTCCATGACAAATTCATAGAAATACAGACCAGTAATTCTCACTTCTTTGCTGGATAAATCAATAGAAGTGCTATTTAAAAAAAAAGACACATGGATATATCTATTTTATATCTTATATTGGGGGAAAGTGAACATGGATTATAGAGATGGAAGTTATGCTTCCCATTTATCTGAGTTTCTAGAAGGACTTGATGAACCTGTCAATAACTGATTCAGATGGTATAGTGGTTTTACACTTGAAAAAAACCCAAAAGCTCATGTTAAAATCCTTCGACGGGATTAAAAAAAAAAAAATTGGCCTTGAAACAAGAAGTAGAGAGTCTAATAGGTTTAAATATCTTTAAAATGAGACTTGATGTACGATCAGCTTTCACAAGGAAGGAGTGATTGCTGGTAAAGTTCCACAGGGATAAGTGTTAGGGATCAGGGTGTTCAGCATAATCACTGATCATCCGGAAAAGGGCTGGATGGCAAAAAGAAAAACATTTGCTAACACTATAAAAGTAGCCAGAGTTAAACCTGAAAACTCACTGAGAACATTTTTTTATCAATGACCTGGATGCAGGAGTTGAATGTAACCTCAGTAAGTTTGCTGATGACACTGAACTGGGAGGTGCTGTTGACTCCCTTGAGGGACAAGAGCCCTTGCAGAAGAATCTGTATAGATTGGAGCACTGGGCAATCATCAGTGGCATGACATTTTGCACATGGGATGGAGAAATGCAGGACACAAGATAATTGGGAGAGGAGAGGCTGGGGAGCAGCACTGCAAAAAGGGGTCTGGGGGTGCTGGCTGACAGGAGGCTCAGGAGGAGTCAGCAGTGTGCCCTGGGAGCCAAGAGAGCAAAGCAAGCGTGAAGTGCAGTTTTGGAAAGCCTTCTGCGTCCATCCAGTTCAGCTGGGTTCGCACAGGCTGGCAAAACCCACATCTCTAACACTAGCGAGGCTCAAAGATCAAGCCCTCCCTCAGTCTGAAGCAGGATGTGCTCCTGAAGTAAATCGTTGCAAATCTTTTTGAGGTGAGCACTACCTGTTCATTTCACATGGATTGCTTTTTATTCCCTGTACTCATTTTTAGAAA
>VZTV01117386.1:0-14458 GCA_013400875.1 Anhinga rufa
CTGCCGGACGTCTGCTGTGCCCTGACAAAAGCACCTGTAATTCTGCTGGGCTGGAGCAAAGCAAGTGCATAAAAAGGCAGTGAGAATGTCATTAGGGAAAGGGCCCATGGAGGCATCCCGAGGTCTGTGTTTGAATTCTGACACATCAGCCTGTGATTAAAAGCATCCCCCTTCTCCTCCAAGGGATGTTTGTTCACCTCTGCAAACCGCAATGCAAATTGGTTGCTGCTGGAGAGCTCTGTTAGCAAAAGCCAGCACAGGAACCAACAGGTGGATAGAGGAAACCAGTCTCCTCCTACCTGGCAGTCCTCTGGAAGGACAAGGTTCAGGTGTAGATCACAAGTAGAGATGTGAGTGTGTCGGATGTGTGACCAGCAAGCTGCCAGGTCAGCGCTTGGGAACAGCGGTGTCTCTAAAGCAGTATCTAAAGGCATACATTTCCCCTACGCTGCAGAAAAACAGAATCATTAAGGTTGGAAAAGACCTCTAGGATCATCAAGTCCAACTATCAACCCAACACGTGCTCTGTTACAGAATAATTTAGGCAGAAAATGCAGCATTTCCATAAAGGTTTTAGGTTATTGGGCTGTACTGGAATTTCTGGCTGCTGGTACCTACTGTGCTTTTATAACCTCTTGAAGTGGACATGCCTCTGTCCATGCCGGGGCCGGGGACAGGCAGGCAGGCAGGCACTGCAGTGGCAAGGCTGGCCACCAGCAGCTGCACGACCATGCCCAGGAAGGTGGTTGCACCCCGTGGTTGCACAGGGCAGGCGTTGGGTAAAGCAAGGCAGGGCAGCTCGCGAGGCTGAGCCTGACCTGGGGCAGCCCCCTCTGTTCTCCCACGTGGTTTGCCACTCCTGGTAAACCAGGCTTGTGGACCACTTGAGCCTCGCCAAGGGTCCTTGTTAGGAATTAATGCTAATCATGTTCCCTTCCCCTCCCTCCTCACAGGCTACAAGGAACAGGGGATCCCACAGCAGCTGTAGTGGCTGGGACAAGTATGGTCAGAGAAACCCGGCGAGACATTTCCTTTGGCAGCTGTGGGCCACGGACCTTTTCATTACCCTTTGTCTCTCTTCTTCTTCCTTTTGTTTTGTTTCCTTCTGTTTGACCCCGGTTCATCTGCCTGTCCAGCGGAGCGGAGGTGCAGAGCAGCCGACGGAGACTTGCACTGATCCTGTTGAGCAGCGGAGATGGGGCAAGCACGGCGTGGGTTAGGACTGGCCCCAGCCAGCATGTGGTGGGCAGCCGATGAGGAGGAGGAGGAGGAGGGTGCCAGGAGAAGAAAACACCCCTGGTGAAGGTGGCACCTGGGCAGGCAGCTGAGCCAGGGGAGCAGGAGATGCTGCTTTCACTCTCCTCCCAGGGGGAAGTAGCTGAAGATGTTTTGCCTCCTTTTTATGCTCACCGTTAAAGGAAACCAGCTGTGAACATCAAATGCCAAGGAGCTATTAATAGATATATGTACAGTATGTAAAAGCAAACCAGTGGTACTTTTTTCCCCCACCCCGAGAGTCCATCCTTGACTGCTTCACAGTAGCAGAGGGCTCAGCCCAGCCTCCTCTGCTGTCTGTGTATATATAAAGCTCAGTGAAGCTTTGTCCTTGCAGATGTCTTGAGAAACGTGCTTGCTGTAAATTGTATCGTACTGCTGAAGTGACTGGGGCTGCCCCCTGCTTCCATCCACTGGCACCATGTGAAGACCAGACCTCCCACCAGCCCCTGGGGAGACTTTATCTGGCAAGGGACCAGTGCCCTGCAATGCCTTGCCTCTAGGGTGGTGGGAACAGCCACGTGCTGCCAAAAGCTTCTAGTGTAAAACAATACTGGGGGAGCAAAAAAAAAAAAAAAAAGGCTTTTCCTCCCCTCCCCTTGAAAGGGCCTTGCTGGAAGCATCTCCGTGCTTTGGAAATGGATCCCCTTACAGCGCAGCGTGTGCTCCTGGCTGAAGCAGTGTCCCCACTCCGCTTCCCCAGGGTAAGTGCCCAAGGCTCGAGGATCATGACCTGGTGCTAACCATGTGCTCGGTGGCAGTCGTGGCTGGAAGGCCCATGGCCAAATGGGGTAGGGCTGTGTTTTTGTGGTTTGAATACACGATGCGCAGAGCTAAATTGGGCATACAGGTGGTGAGTGTGACCCCTCTGATCCTGGCTGGTGTTTCAGCAGGGCAAGAGGAGCTCAGCCAGGGGGAACCTGGTGGCAGCGCCTGGCTGCTTTTCTGCTCCACAGAGGTGACGGGAGGAGCCCTGCTGAAAGAGGGCAAAACCAGGCTGCGGCTCTCACCCAGGGAGGGTCCTCCCAGCAGGAGGAGTTTCACACAAACCCACTGCCAAAACAGGGAGCCACCTGAGCGTGATGGAGCTGAGACCCACTTCCAGCCCATAGCTCCTGCAGAGGCAGCCAGTGGGCAAGGGGACAGCAGCAAACCCCACTGCCCGACAAGCTCCCAGCCTCTCCTAGCACGATGGTTTGCTTTTGAGGCAGGTCTTTACTTCCCATGCAGAGCAGATCCTATCAGTTAAAATGCTTCCCGTTGCAGAGAGCTGAGGTGTCAAACAGCAGCAAGTACCCTTGAGCACGTGTGTCTCCTTGCCTCATCATCTGCAGGCAGAAAGCGCAGACCACCCGGCTGCTCTCCAGGCGCAGTGTGTTCAACCCTCAGAGGCATCGTAGGGGTACACTGAGCAGGACAGCTGCCCACTCAGGGTGGAGGAGAGCCCTGCGCTGGGCAGGGTGCCTGCCGGTGATCCCCCCCGCGGGGAGCTGGTGGGGTAGGAAGTTCCTTTAGTGTTTACACCAGCAGGAAACATGGCTTAGCCTCCCCATGGCCCCAGGTCCTCTTCTGGCAGCTGGAGACCCACTGGCTTTAATGCAGGACCTTTCCTCCCAGAAGGGTTCCTACCTGCCCACACTTTGCTGTGAGCCCACAGCCTGTGGAAAGCAGGCACCAATACCTCTGCTGTCTCAGCTCAGGAAGTCCTTCTCCAGGGATAACAACAGCATAATCCACAGTCCCAGCTAACTTGTGGTGGGACAGGACTCCTCCAAACCATCCGCACTTATCCAGCTCAGGCATCAATACCGATGACAAGCTTTTTTCACCCCACGCTTCGACAACTGTGCGCTATAAAAAACTGGGCTGCCTGAACAGGGAAATAAGGCGTAAATAGGATCCTAACCAGGAGCAAACAGGGAATCAGTAGCACAGCTGGAAAACACCTTCACAAGCTGCTGCTGTGATTGGTGGGAACTCCTTTTTGAGGTTTATAACTAATTAAGCCAGCCAAACAGCTTGCCAGCTCAGCTGCAGCGAGCGCAATGACCAAGAGCAGTGGTTACCTCTCACATTTGCCAAAACAGAATGGCTGTTTCAAGTGCAAACTCTGAACGCTGCCTGAGCATCGAGTTAGTTGTGCCATGGTCTCGGGATGGATGTGCAGGAGCCTCTGCAGACAGCTAACAGGTTTCACTAGGCCAGCTGGTAGAGGTCTTGAAAAGAAACCAGGCAAAGCATTTGGGTGCAGAAGCTCTGAAACAGGAGCAGCCAAGTGTGGCTTAAGAACAGTTTGTTCTGGTACCTGTGAAGATGCATTCACTTTTAGAAGACAGATTTAAACATTTAGTGGGCAGACAGTGCAGGAATTCTCAGTCTGGGGAAGGTTAAACAAGCAGATGTTTTCACTGGGCATTAAACTGCTGGAAGTCACATATCCTGTGGCACCAGATGCCCTATCCCAGCAACCCAGCACCTATACAAGAGGTCCCCATGGAACAAAAAATGGTAGGAATAGCTCCTTGTCAGCATGGCCAGGGTTTTGCTGGCTTCTCTGGCCATGTTTGGTGCTGTCTGTGCTCTAGTGAGGATGGGACAATTGGATTAGTCAGGGAAGAGCTTGTATGGAAACACTGCCCTCCCTGGGGCTGCCATGGGTCAGCAGAGAGCATCGCTTCAGCTACATCTGTGTGCTGGCTACCTTTATTGAATGAGGGAGTTTGGCACTGGCAGCACTGTACAGGAGAGGTATGGGATTTATAATTTACTTTCAGGTTTTGCTCTATAATTTTTTTTCTTATTTTTGACCTTTCTGTCAAATTGGTGAAGCCAAGAAAACAGCAAACACACCACTCTGGAGGCTCTGAAATCTGTCCAGTGGACACCCAGGACAAAAGGCCCCATTTCCGCTTGTTGTGGGGATTTGCTTAATTGATTTTAATTAGCACCAGACAGATTCCCACACTCTGCTTTAGGACAGGAGCAACTTTATAGATTGGCCTTGCTACCAGGGAGCAAGCACCAAATTGCATTTTCCCCAAAGCTGCCCCGCTGCAGTAATAATGATGATAAAAACCTCTGCTTTTTCCAATAGTCCTGATTAAAACCAGCACCCCGAAGCTCCCCCTAGCCCAGGTGCCAACAGCAACATACTCTCAGGCAACAGCGAGCCCCTGAGCCTGGTTTCAGGCCTCCCTGTAGCAGGGAGATATGGGCTGTGGTGATCTTGGAGGCTGAGCCGCAGGGCTGGGGAAGCTGGAGGGGACAGGTGGGATTTCAAGCCTTAATGGTCACAAGGCAGGGTCTGCCAAGTCCCATCTTTAATATCACGCACACACCCCGTGACTTGTTTTTCCTCCTCTCACAAGAGACCAGAGCTTTATGCCAGGGACAGTCCAAGCAGAGCCCATCACCTCAATGGGGTCCTGGAGAGCCCACACTGGGGAAGCTGGCAGCAGGTTGGAGGCATGGTGCCCACCATTCATGCACTGGTGAGAAGAGCCATGCTGTGAAGACACAGGTACAGGTGCTAATTTGGAGCTTTCCGCCGTCAGCAATGCTTGTCTTTCTCTTCAGGGCCAAATTAATCACCCAGCGCTTTTACATCTCTTTCTGGAGCACCGCAGAGGGACGCCTCCTGCTCCAGGACACCCACCAACACCAGGCTGGATAACTTGCCTCCCACTTGTGGGAGCCATGCTGCACCATCCTGCTAGTGCCCACCATACCGTACCGCTGCTGCAAACTGACCCCTGCCTCCTCGCCGGTGCAGCTAGAGGTCGCAGCCAGCGAACACTTGGTCTGGTCGAAGGTGCATGGCACCAGGCTATCCTGATATCATATGCTTTTTAAATATAGATGTTTTAGATGCAAGTTTTACAGCTAAAGAGTGCTAATAGGTTACAAAGAATAAATGCAATTGCTTCACCCCCATCCACCAGTGACACAGTATTTTCTGCTGCTCTTTCCTGATTGTGAAAACCAGGTTTCTCAAAAAAAAAAAAAAAAAAGGGCTTTAATGAAATAGTTCCTTGGTACTTGAACCCAGCCAGGCTGAACAGCTGATTTAGTACTCGATAGAAAGCAATTCCAGGTAAGAACCAAACCAAATGTCTTTTTGAAATTTGTGGCCAGTCTTAAACCAGTTTCATTCTGGATCAGCCCAACCATTACAATGCAGAGCACGTTAACATCCTTTCTAAGTTTGTTGGTGTTGCCAAATCCTTACCGCGGAAAAGGTGCTATGGCAGGCAGCCCCCGCCCTCCCGGCCCTTTGCCTGCCTGACCGCGCTTGCCACAGGGGCTCGGCATCGCTCTTGGCAGTTGCAGCTGGAAAGGTCAGCAGAGCTTTATGCCGGGAACGGCTCCAGCACACAGCCGTGCAGTAGGGAGCGTTAGACGTGCAAGGTGCCTCCATCTGTGCCGCATCCTGTGCTTCCCGAGACAAAGCCGCATGTTCCTCCCTACGTGCATTGACTGTCACGCATTTTATTAAAGATCTTTCAGTTCTGCTGGAAATTGCCCCTTTGTCGTAGTCTCGCCGTAATGCAGGGGGTATTGTGCTGAGCTCTATGGACGGGAAACTGAGAGTCACGCCGCATTATTCTTCAGGGGGCTGTTTTATTCCACCCTTGCTTTGCCTCCTACTTGTGTTGGGATGACCCTGCAGTACACATACGTGCATACATTCCAGCCAGAGTGTATTTTATTACTATTCAACCCAAACTGCATCCTCTACAAGACACCACCAAGAGTTCATTGATGTTTAAAGCCCAGACACAAGAAGAGCTATAAACTTGGCGAGATCAGATATGCCTCCCAGTCAAAAGCAATGGCTTTTCCCACGCATTTGCTAACCGCGGCTTGATAACACACCCCTGTATTTTCTAGGTGACTTCTCTTCATGCTCACACACACAATGCACTTTCAAGCAGCGCTGCAATTTATTTTCCAAACTGGCACTCAGCATTTTCATCCCCCCCAATGGGACCAGCGTGCTGTAAAACCTCAGATGACAGCAGCACCAGCTGAACCAGGGTTAGTTACAGTGAATCCCACAGGAGCCCATACCACCCACAAGCCATCCTTCCTCCTCTTGTCATCCATATGCATAACTAGACCCAGGCTAAAATTCAGTCCTGCTTCTCTTGTACCCACCCCCCCGCCCCCACCGAAACAGTGCAGTGGGATGTGAAGGCTTCACATAGACTCTAGGACTGACAAGGAGAGAGTAGCTCAATCCATCTTCCAGCTCTAAGGATGCTTCCAGCAGGCAGGCCAAAGAAATGGCACATTAGGGCCTGGGATCAAAACAGGGGCTTGCCTCCACCAGCACTGCCTGGAGGCAATGGCAACACTCCCCCAAATAGCCAGCAAGTGATTCCACCCTGGCCCACACCCCACTTTCCACCCGCCACACACATACAGACACAGGCGCTGCTCCACAGGCTGGGAGGGGGATAAGTTGCCTGTCGTTGGCTCGAGTCCATGTTTTCCTTGGTTTTGGCCCTGCTTGGGTGTATTGGGTTGTTCCACCCTAGGAAGCAGGGAATGGGTGCATGCCCACCTGTGCTGTTTGCACCCCGATGGTCAGCCGACATTTCATTTTTGTGCCAGAGCCCAAACTGAGGGTTACAGAGGACTATTTGTATGCCTATTTATATCGCCAAGTATTGGATTGTGACTTGCTGTGTTTTGATACTGTGGAGTATTTTTTTTAAAGTTAAATATATTCTATTGCTGGACAGCTGGAACAAAATGCAGAGTCTCTTTACATAGCCTGGAGAAACCCTGTCAGCCCTGGATCAAAATGGGGTCTTCCTCCTCCCACCAGCTGGGTGGTGGAGAGCATCCAGTAGACACCAGCCTACACCTGCATCACCTGAGGAGAGGAGGCAGGGGCCAGGGCATGGCTCTCTTAAGGAATTAAGAGCCCAGAGCCTTACAGGTGAGCAGAGGGCTAGTGAGGAGCCTTACCTGCACCTGTGAAACAGAGATAAGGGCAGGGGAAAAGCCACCCTGCTGTTCCTGTGTGCACACACCTACCAGCAGTCCTTCTTGGCTGGGTTTTCTTTGCAGTTTTAACACTTTAAAATGACACATTATCCCCATTCCCCACGCAAGAGCAGCCCCCGTGCTGCCGTGGGCTCGGCCACGCATGCCTGAGCAGAGCGGACCTCAGCAGGTGGCAGAGCCATCGCAGGGGAGCTTTCCCATGAAAGGCAGCTCTGCTGCAAGGGCCGACAGCCCGTCAAAACACATCTGCACATTTTGACCATCCATACTTCATGCTCCCTGCTCTGCTCCCATGACATGCAATGCCCCAAAGTGCCACTGCTCTGCTCCCTCCCCAAAGCCCCGCAGGTGGGGAAGCACATGGGAGATCCCAGCTGGACTTGTCAGGACTTCCCTCAGTCATTATAGAGACAAGCAGGCATCTAAAGTTTCTAAGCAATTGCTCATTCATATGCACGTCCGCAACCTAGTGGTTTTGACCCCAAACATGGGCACACAAGTAGTTTCCAGGCTGCCAAGCTTCACTTGGCCCTGCTTGGATGCCTCACCTCTGTAGCGGGTTCCTTGCAAACACAGGTTTATACAAGCAGCTCGTCCAACATCAGCTCTCCTTTGTGCAAGAGACCTCATGCTCCATGTCCCAGCCCCTCAGGAAAGCAAGGGCTGCAGCCATCAGCCCATTTCTAGCCCAGGCAGCATTCACAGAGGACGGGTTTCAGCCGCCCCCAGGGTGCCTGCAGCCCTACTGGGAAAGGGCCAACCTCTTGCTCCATCAAACCCCAAATCCTTGGAGGGCTGCAACACTGCCACAGGTGACAGCAGGCTGCAGGGAGGAAACCTTGAGCACATTTCTCTGTGCCATAGTGGGACTGCATAACCCCTTGCACCCCTGCGGCCCATGACCCACCATTGGCTGCCGCTGCCTGGGGTGGTTTCCTCCCTGCTGCAGTGCTTTGACTCTCACCCCTCCCTGCTGGGAAGGGGGAAGGTTGCACCATGGCACAGGGCTTGGTGGCATCTGCTGCCCACCCAGAGCAGGTGCAGGGCTGGTCTCCCTTTCCGGGCTCCCAGCCCTTCTGACAGGCAGGGCACGGACAGAGAGGGAGCCCAGCAGTGCAGAGGACGTGAAAGGCATCTGGGAGGAAATGCAACTGTACCAGTGATATTCACCCTCCACAGTCCCAAATGCAAGGGCAGATGTTTGGAGACAGAGCTTCAGAGATTAAAGCGCACTTATCCCTGTCTCCAAATTGCCAACACAACGCAATGCTCCTCCTGTTTGCATGGGCTCATGCAGGAGGAGCAGCAAGAGACCAAAGCCAAGCGTGGCCCTGGAGAAGGGGGAGAGGGCACCCACCCAGTGAGGCCAGGGAATGTAGCCATCAGGAAGGTGACAGCACAGATCCCACTTCATCCGCCCTTGCAAGCGGTGCCCAGCGCAGACCATTAGCAACCCCCTGACGTAGCCTCAGCAAGGGACACCCCACAGCTGAAACACCACTGCCAGGCCGCGGGAACAGCCAGCCCCACACAACTTGTCTTTAACAAGAACAACAGGGAAAAGGGAAGGATGCAGACTGCTATTCGCAGCTCAGCAAGGCAGTCAGCTGCAGGAAGAGCATCAGAGGCAGGGAGCCCACCGAGGACCAGCCTCGGTAACAGAGCAGCGCAGAACAACAGCCCTGCCCAGCTGCAAGGCAAGACGAACCAAGTGGCAGATCCAGCCTGGGGGGGGGGTTTCAACAGGACTCAGGGGGCCACACTCAGATTTGGCGCAAGACCAGTGAGAAGGCTATTCTCATACCCTGTGGCTTTGAGGGATCTGGTAGGTGAGGAAGAAAGCTCCATTTCACTTGCCACATCTTGCTATTTAGGCTTCGTCCCTTAGCGTCTGAAACACTTTGGGATGAAAACTGATATATAATATTATGATACTATTAATACACCCATGCAGACACCATCACACGGCAAATCCACTAGAGAGATCTGGAATAATTATCTTGAAGAGAGTTCTTTAAAGCCCTGCTAATACAACCATTTCAGAAGGGTGGGGGAAGAATATCACACAAATGGAAAGTCAAAAACGAGAGCTTAGTGAAGACAAATACGCCATGGGGAAAACCTCCATGCCTTATCTTCATCCAAGCACCATCATGAGAAAAGGTCTTTCCCTCACCTGGAGGAACAAGCACCTCCAGCAGTTTTTCAGCCTTGCAGGCTGTTGTCCCCCATGTCCCATGGAGTGCTCTGGCATCAGCAGGCAGAAAACCAGGAGCTTTTCAAGGGGTTAAAAGAGGCAGAAAGGCAAGAGGTGATGACCACAGCCTGCAGCTTCTGCTGGCTCCTCAAATGGGCAGCAGAATCAGTTCTGCAGGAGCAGACACCAAAATCCTAGTTCTGAGAGCAGCTTTGAAGCCAGACAACACCATCACCCAGAAACCCAGGGAATGGGGTGACTAGTGGGTTCCTGGGGTGCTTACCCCACAATATCCTGGCTTTTGCCAGGAGACAGCCGCTAGCAAACCCCAAGCCCCTGAAGAGCTGGAAAGCCCAACACAGCCCTGCTCTGCCCTTCTCTAGCATCCCATGGGTGGGCAGAAGCCAGGCCAGCTCCTGCCCCCAGCTGCAGCACACAGCCCAAGCCCCACAGTGCATCCCTGTGTGGACCCCCTGCCCAGCCACCCACCTCCTCCACACCATGCAGCCCCAGGGGAGGCACACAGCCACCACTCACATCTCACCCTGATTTCAGGTGCAACCTGGCTCACCCCCCCCAACCCAAGAGCAGAGCCTCCCAGATGCCCTCACAGCACAACTACAGCCCCTGCTATAGCTTTTCTGTGCACCCAACCAGTGCAGCACAGCAACAGGGTACCAAGAAAACTCCCTTTTCAGTCACCACCACACAACAGGAAAAATTACCCTCCCTTTGCACTTGCAGCACCCCTAAGCTAGGCTTTTTCCACCTCCAGCCCCCAGAAACAGAGGCCCCCTCCCCAAACCGAGCTCACCTCTTCAGATCTGCCACACACCACCAGGACACATCCAGCCCTGCAGCAGCACTTGCTGGGAGCCACACAGGGCTGCAGCCTATCACACAAATGACACTCTCATACTGATGGGGAGCGGCTGAGGCTTTATGCATGATCCAGAGCAATCAGTGTAACCAGGTATACTTTGCATGAGGCCATCTGGGAGATTTCAGGCTGAGCAACCATTAAAAAAAAATAATATCCATGCGAAGGAGGGTTATTGCAAAGTACACACGTGCTATCTCAAAATCTTCAAGTCATGCACTCCAAATACACATTCAGATCTGAATGCAGCTATGAGCAGATAGCAACTGATCTTAGAAGGTAATATTACAATTACAGGCTACTTCAGAGCTTGTTTGCAAAGGAAAATAACAGCCCTGTGGAAGAGGATGTGAACTGCAAGCCTGGCAGGAGTGCATGCTTGTGTCTAGGGCACATTAACTGTGTCCCCAGAGGAAGTGAAAATGTGGCAGCCAGAGCATCCGTGCACTAAAAAATGGCAGCACACACCACATCCCTAAGAAACTTTGGACTGAGACTTGGGTTGACACACTTGTTCAGACTGCTCCCATTTTCCACTCAGTCCTGTCTGCCGGGGTGGGCAAAGTGGGGTAACAAAATTGCCCTCAGGCTGAGACCTCTGAGGAAAGACAAAATGCTGCATCCCACTGCGGGCAGTGCTGATGCCAGCAGGGATTTCTTCACCAGCCCTTGGCACGGGGAGCTCTGGCTCCCACCCGTAGCCCAGGCAGTGGCAATCGCTGGCTGACACGGAGCAGCTGCTGTCAGGGGGAGGCTTGCTGCCTACTGCCTGCCTGCAGCGGCTTCTGAGTTCCCCTTCATTGCATGCAAACACACATAAAAACCAACATGGTCTGGCTCTCTTTCACCACCAGACGTTATTCCAAATATTAATATTTTAAACTACTGAGTGTTTATGTCCCAGCAGGGCTGCAGCCAGCCTGGCTCTGCAGGCAGCACCTCCGAGGTGCCTACATCGCTCTGAGTGCCGTGGAAGTTTAATGTCAGAGGTGCCCTTCCACCAGGACCTGAGCGGCCCAAAATTTGGGCCCAGCGGGGCTCAGCCTGGCAGTGGCTTGCTCACGGTCATGCCAGGTACGATGCTGCTCCTGCCCACGCCTGGGGAGTTGTGCAGGGCCGTGCTGCCGGCCTGGAGCCATCCTGGGGTGCAGGCATGAAGCTGCCGGGTGCTAATGCACCTTCCGTTGCCTCCAACCCTGCTGAGCCACTCCAGCTCAGCAGAAAGTGGAATTAAAGGCTAAGGCTGGCTCCAAGGCCTCTTTGGTTTCCTCCCCAAATGGAAAAGGTCTGTTCTAGGAAACAAATGTCCTGGAGGTCTAATTTTAGTACAGGCTGTTTCTAATGTCCTGAAAGATGCTTTTCAAGGGGAAGGTGAGCATTCCTGTGTGCTTGATTACAGTAGGGCTGCCCCTGGTACTGGGGAAACCCTGCTGCTGGGAGCGCAGGGGGTAAGCACAGCTGAGCCAGGAGCACAGGATTGCAGCCAGGAGCATGAGCCTCCTGCAGAGGGGCAGGCACTCGTGGGGATTTTGGGTGCACCAGCCCCACGTCTAGCTGTGATGGAGGACACAAGGAAAGACCAAACCTGTAACTTGTGCATGCAAGATCGCCTTTTCCCCATGAGGCTCATCCAGCCAAAGCAAGATGAGGATATTTGCTCAGCAGCAAAAACAACTTTATTTTTGAGAACTGCTACTGTTTTGCTGATATTAAATTCAGACAGGAATAAGAGCTAGAGAGGAGTGATTTACTAAAACCTCCCACTGCAGCAAATAGCCCCCACAGTACTCCTCGTGCTTTGCCACTTCAGCTCTTTGCCCCATTTACACCATGCCAAGCAGGTCACGTAGGTGAACGTCATGAGAGTCACTGACAGCTCTGCAGGGGCACGTCCCACCAAGGCTGGGGAGGTGGGACGTGAGATGAGGGCCAGTCCTGGGCTTCCCCACCTTCACGCAGCCGCGACTTGGCTCTCCCCGCTGGGACACACCTTATCTCTGCCGGGTCTTTCCCTCCAGCTCCTGGCAAACCCTGTACCCACCAGACCCACCGCTGCCACCAAAATGCTGTCCCCTATGCGAGCACCCCAGTCCGGCTGTGGGGAGTGCTGGTGGGAGCCGAGCCAAGCCTTGGCCGCAGCGCGTGGGCAGCACGGTGCCCCTCTCCAACCACATTGCTCTAATCCTTACGGATGTCACCGAGTAAGAGCAGGCATCCCTGCGTCCCGCTGCTCCTCTGGGCAGCCAAGGGCAGGTGCAGGAGGGATTTTTCCAGTGCAGGTTTCCAGCAGAGCATGTGGGCAGGTGCTGTAACCAAAGCTATGGCAAACCATTGCGAGGGGCTGCCTGCCTTCGCATGGTGTTAGCACCCTGCAGAGCCCTCCCCACAGGTACCACCTCCTCCCCGCACTTTTTGAGGGGCATAAAAAGAAATGAAGCATGGACTTAGCACTTACAAATGATATTGCGCTGACAGTGCCGCAGTGTTTTTTAGCCTCGGACCCTTTACAAAGGGGAACCACATCTGTAGCACCTTTCTGCGTGCTGCTACAGGCTTGTGTTGCTTCTCATGTTCCCTTATCCCCCCCAAACCCCACTTTTGCAAGAGAAGTAGCTGTTTGTGTATGTTCCTGCAGAAAAAGTCCCTGGATTCTTGTTAGGGAAAACGGCATATAAAACATCTCGGGGCAAGAGCACCTCCTGACAGGGAGGACAATCACTAGAAATTAAACTATTTGCTTTTTGTTTTCTGGCTCTGGTCAGCTGTTCGAGTAAATCCTTTTGTGCCTCTATTTCCCTTTGTGCTCCTTTGTACAGGTGGTCTCAAGTGTCGGATTTTTACATTAGGGAAAGAGTGTTTGAACACCCTGGCAATAGGGAGGGGAGGGAGCTGATCCCGGATCTTGCAGGACTGACATTAATACACACTGAACAAATGGCAGGAGACACAAAGTCCCAGCAAACAGAAATCATCAGCCCCGAGCAGACAGCGGATCGGTGCTGGCAGCAGGGTGAGCTGGTGGACCCCAGGCGTGCATCTCCTATGGAGTTTCCTCCAGTGCTGTCCCGGGTGGGATTTACTCGGGTTCCTCCTCCACAGGCTTTCTGTTCGAAGCGGCACCAGCAGCAGCTCTCCTGTGCTCTCTGGCTGCTCCACGGTGGAAGCACAGCTTTTCCTGGAGAGGAGCAGGAGCCAAAACAAGTACAGGGGGACAGGAGAAGCAACAGGTCCCCTAAGGGTGGGGGGAGAGGTGGAAAGAGAAAACCTGACAGTAAAAAGCAACACCAGCCCATGGGGCATCTCCCAGAGCAGTAAATCCCCACGTAAAGCCGCCTTTGCTGTGCTCCAGTGCCCCCAGTGCTGGAGAGCATCACTCGTGGTGGGGCAGGGGCCTGACGCGCAGGAGATGGGAGCTCTGCGTCCCCCGTCCCATCGCGGGGCTGTGCAAAGCAGGGTGCTGGGCGTGACGGGGCTCATCCCTGGAGCCCAGGGTGGGTGTCTCGTGCTGCTTGCAGGAGCAGAGCACGACCGCTTCCACGGACTTAAAACCATGCAGGAAAAGCACAAACCAAACCAACAGACACTACTGCCTGCCTTCCCCACTTGCAGGGTTTGTTTGTTTTTTTTTATTTTTTTATATTTCACAGTAACAAAGGACAAAATTGTATTTTTTAAGGCCAGGGAATGGAGCAAAGCGCAGACCCGAACGAGACAGGGGGCTTTAAGCCTGCAAGCGGGCCCTGAGGGTGGCAGGGGCTGTCCCTCGGCTGTCCCTCGGTGGGACAGGGCTCCAGCCCCGGACAGGCACAGCGAGGGGAGGCCGGTTTCCCCCGTCTCTCGCTCCCAGAAGCAGAAGCCTCGGATGCGGGCAGCACGAAGCTCTTGACGCCCTGCTCCAGCGGGGATCCGGGATGGAGCCGCTTGGTGGGAAGGGGGTTTATTCATTTTGATGACCCCCAACGGGAACATCGGCCGAGGCCGAGCCCGCAGACCGCTGCGGGTGGGGGGCAAAGCCCAAAGCAGCGGCGCCCGGGGACCAGGCGGGCTCGGGGGCGCCCCCAGGGCCTGCCCGCCCGCCCGCGCCGGCCCCC
>VZTV01117387.1:0-11611 GCA_013400875.1 Anhinga rufa
AAACCATGCTATGATTCTATGAATTTGTTAAGAAAAAGTAGATATTTTTTTTTTATATAGAGAAGAAAGTGTAATATGTTTTAACTAGGAGAAACAAAAAAATTGAAAGAATTGGGAGAAAGCAGGTAAAGAATGATAGCTGTAGAAATATTACAAGATATAATGTTTTAAGACCTTGATTAATGGTACTTAGACTAATAGAGAAGCAGACTTTAGTCAGGGTCAGAAAGAATGCTATTTGGACAGGGTATCACTAAACAGGCTTTAAAAGAGGAGTATTTGCTGATCATTTTTGCTCTCTTAACAGGTAAAGCAGATAAAAAGCTAGATAAACTACAGAATGCTCACATATCCAGTCAGGAAGCAAAACATTATCATATAGCTTTTTAAGCCACTCGGATCTATGCTTCATGGTTAATTTGATGTAAAAGAATCCTAAGTATTAATTAATCGGCAGTGCTTTGTTGATGTTGGGATGGCTTGTTGTTTGGGTTTTTTATTTTTAAATCATGTGACTTTTTTTTAAACAAAATCAGTAAATCTCAATCTGCAGGTGAATGTTTCATGAGTAGAAAGGGACTAATTGCACTGGAACAGCTGGAATAATTTACTCTGTTCTGTCATTGACTGTACATGGAATGTACAGTAAAACTGTTGGAAAACCAGCTCTCTAAACTGGGTTTTGAGGTATATTACCTTTATTTCTCTGACCCAAACTGTAAGGAGGCTGCATGCCTAAGAAGTTGTCATCTGCTATACATACCTCTGGAATGGCAAAGCAATCTCAATCTTACAGCATACATTTTGGGTTTATCCAGTTACCTTTTGGAATCCTTATGTCTAGGTTAATGTGTGCCAGTGGTCAGACAGTGTTTCCCTCCAGAAAGCTTCTTCTCTGTTTCTCTGTTTGATAATGAATGTTTCTTTTGTTTAATCTGAATTGGATCGGGCTCTGGCTGATGTTTGTGATGGAAAAGCTATTGTGATCTCGACAGTGAGATAGTGAAGTGCTTATAACAATCTTGGGAATGGTCAAAGCTGGAAGAAAGGAAGAAATTATTTCTCCATAATAGTGCTGCAGATTAAGATCCCAGGGTCAGGGTGTATAGTGGGAATGGTAAACGGATGCAGAACAGTAGTTTAGAGTAAAACATGATCTGGTTTTCTCTCCATTGTCATAGGCACATCACACTGCAGAGCTTCAAAATCAGAAGTAAAATCAGCTGGACAGGTGCCTCCTGCCTTCCCAAATAGGTAAACACATTAGAAACAGAAACAGGGGCCTACCTACCTCATTCTTGTAAGTAACTGTAAACATCCCCTCCACCCCCCAATTTAGCATCTATCATTTAGTTTTGAAATGCTGAGCATAAAGGAAACAAGAATTTATTTTGTTTTCTGGTTGACAACAATTAAGTGTAGTCAACCAAAGAAACCAACTAAAATTATTAACAAGCATGCCTATTGCCTGGGGCAACATAGAGCTGATGGATGATGCAGTGTTACTCATTAAATGAATCTTTATCTGTGATTTCTAAAGCTTGGATGCTAAATAAGTTCCTAAAACCATCCATATCATTGCCATGTTAAACTGCTGCAGCAGCTCTGTTTTGGGCTTAGTTATTTGCTTTTATATTTCTTAGCAGTTCATTCTTTAATAACATGGTGCAATCCATTGTGAGACTTAAATGGAAGATCTCCATAGTAATAACCTTGGTAAGGACAGTGAACTGAACAATACATTTGCTAAATAAGTGATGTTTAGCTGATTATCAGCTGCTGTAAATTGCCGTTTACTTGCTGACTTCTCTGTCCTTTTTCTAGGGAGAAAGTGGGTTTACTGGTGCGGATGCCTGCCTCATTTATTTCATCAAAATGAGATAGGGCATGTGTGAGAGAGAGAAGATTTTTGCAAGTAGAACCTACCATGGTGAGTTGGATTTTTGTCCCTGCTTCTGCTATAGAATTTCTCAGTGATGCTAAATACATTGCTTAAACCAAACTTTTCACACAAGTGTTTCTCCTTCTCTGTAAGTATGTTACACATGATACTTCCTTGGCAGCAGTGCTGGATTCACAATTTCTTCCCTACTACTTTTTCCTCCCCTGCCACATTGAGTCCACAGAACTGCTTGAGGGGACCTTCAATAAATGAAAGCAGCAAACTAGTGGAGCTGAAAATAATTAATTTCTACCATGTACATGAAAAAAGTATGAGAAACTGTGGTCTGTATTCTTGATTTGATACCACAGGCCTGTCTTGAACATTATGCTGAAAATTAAGTACATGGGAACTACTAGATTTTTAATTTTGAGTTGCTAAATACCCTTTGAAATTGTAATAAAGTGCAAGGACTCAAAATTAATAATGCTTTTTAAACTAATCTGTTTTCCTTGGCTTCACTTTTAAAATAGTATAGTAATTGCACACCATACAGGCACATTCTTAATGGCTTTGAACTGAAAGAGGGTAGGTTTAGATTAGATATAAGGAAGAAGCTCTTCACTATGAGGGCACTGGAACAGGTTGCCCAAAGAAATTGTGGATGCACCATCCCTGGAAGCGTTCAAGGCCAGGTTGGATGGGGCTGCGAGCAACCTGCTCTAGTGGAAGGTTTCCCTGCCCGTGGCAGTGGGGCTGGAACTAGATGACCTTTAAGGTCCCTTCCAACCCAAACCATTCTATGATTCTCTGTTTCTTAATTAAGCTCATTAATGCTTTGTGAGACATGTATGTACTGAACAGATGAGCACAGGAGGGAAGAAAAAAATCCTGAACCTCCCTTCAAGAGGTTCCGAAGGTTACAGTAAGTCAAATTCCTGGGGCCACACTTGCAGGATCGTGTTCAACTGAACATTTGAAAAACTGCCGATTGAGCCCTGTTGATTCTGCAAAATGTTTAAAAGCAGGGATCTTGAATGAAAATACCATACTGAGGATATAATTAAAGATTGTATTATAATGTTTGCGCACAAGAGAACTGAATTAAAATTTTGCAGTCTTGCATTTGCTAAATTTGACCTACAGGGAGTTACAGCCAGAATATTCTAGCACCTTTGGCTGTGCAAACTCTTGGAGGAACCATGGCCTCAAGACCATGCAGTGTTCAAATTTTAGATCTCTCTGCTTCTTTTGCTAGAATGAACGATGTGTTATAATATCCTCATATAGATAAAGAAGGCTTCTCTGCATATTTGTGACTCTGGAAGCTTTTTTTTTTGTGCTCTGTTGTTATTATATTTGACATGCATGAAATGGTCTATAACATTTTCATAAAGAGCAGCAGTAATGCTGTTGTGAGGTTATTTTGCTGTCGCCCCCCTCCCCCCCCAATGTTGGAGGCTGGGTCTTGTTTTTTTTTCACTGCTATAAATCCTAAGAAGTTTTTGATGATAAAATGAAAGTTCAATACTTAAGGATGTCAGGATAGCAAAATACATAGTAGAGAATGATTTTTTCATTACTGCAAATGTATGTTTCTTGTTATTGTTCACTGTGGTTATGAAGGAGTCCTAACAGGACTTCTAACAGTCCATAGCACTGCAGCATGGAAAATGTGTCTGCGTTGGTGTCTTCATTTAATGAATTTAATTTGTTTCTAATTTTGAAGCTTAACCTTGGGTTTGAAATTCACTGTAAACAACCTTTTCAACAGCAATGGGGACTAATGAAGCCTATAGTTTGCTATAGGTGCATTGCCTTTCTCCCCACTCCTCATGACAACAATTCTCTCTCTCTCATGGCTTCCCTTCTTTGTTGCCTTCATTTCTTCAGGTTTTCCTAGACTCCCACTTCGATGTTATCCCAGTTCTCACGCATGTCTTCTCAGTAGCTTGTAAGGATACACTAGGTCAAGCTTCTGGGCAGAAGCTTGCACACATATTGCACACAGAGATACGCCTGAGCACTTGCGCATCTACAAATATGATAGTTTTGAGTTAATTCAGAATTAATTTAAACAAAAGCAAATGCGATACCTTTTTTTATTATTGTTGTAAAGTCTAGGAATGATTCCTGGAACTGTAAGGGAAATTCTTCTTAACCTTTATCAGTGTGAAATTGGATAACTTTATTGTGACCAACTTCCATAAAATATGTCAGCTTTCTCTATAGTAGCCTATATAGCACCTTGTAACATGATTCAGTACTTATGACCTACTAATTGTATTGGGTCCATTGCAAAACCAAACCTATCCAGTATTTGCGAGCTATATTAACTTCACAAAAGGTGTTCATATAAACTATGATTTTGCTGTATTTTTAACCATGTATTCCTTGAGCTGGAGCGATGAGGAAAGCCTTATTAAAAATAAAATGGACCCAAGCACACTTCCTGCTCTAGTGTAAGCACCTAAATCAGATGGAAGTTATGAAATACTGTGAGGTGGTTTAGAATCAGTTAGAATTGGGCCTGGTGTGTAAGAGAGAGAAATAAGTTTTTAAATGTATCTAAATGTCTTTACTCATAAACTGGTTAGTTGTAATGAGCATCTAGAAAGGTGCTGGGAATATTATGGAAATGTGATGCTGTTCTGAAAACAAGGAAAGACGTTGAGCAGAAGAGGGGGAGTGCCAAATCTACGAAAAGGTGTACAGTTTGATTTTTGTTAAAATCTACAGCATGGTAGGAGGCAAGTGTTATGGAGCCACTTACAGGAATAATGCTTGTTACCCTGGTATCCCTGATGACCAGCTGGTCATAAGGCCAGTCTGCAGAGCCTCCTTCAAGGGTTGCATGGATTCGTGATGGTCTGTCTCACTGTGATCAAGGTGTGGCTGGGTGTAATGCCCTTCAGAATGACTTTAAGTGCTATGCAGATTTTTGCGTGCACACTTGATTTGTATTGCTAGATACAGATGTTAATAGAAAGTGCAGGTATGAGGAGAGGAGGTTTTTAGCTCAGTTCAGTGTCACGAATAGGATTTGGAAGATCAGACAGAACTTAAAGCTCTTTCATATTGGGACACAGCTTTAAAGTAGATTTACTTATATTTATCTTAGGTGTCTTGATTCACACTGTACCTTATTGAGAGTTTTAAATAACTATTTATTCTGTATCAGTCAGTATTGAAACTGGAGCCCTAGAGATGCCAGAGAACTCAGCAGTGTTTCTCATGGTTAAATTCATAGCATCTGTTTTCTGGTTTGCTTTACAGAAGGGCCTTTTTGCTATTGGATAATAGATATGAACCTAGCCACTTGCAGGCTATGAAAAAAAATATCTTTCTATTGGATTATTTTTATGTTTTTTTTTTATTATTATTCAGGATTATGTGAGCGTGTATCATAAGTTGGCCATGAGGAGGGAATGAATGGGGGAGGCAGGGCTCAAAAAATATCGAGACAGCACCTCTAGCAGAACTTAAGGAATATAATGGCAGGTTTATGGTATTTCAAGTAGAAAGGAATCAGAAAAAAGGTGAAATTCATACAGAAGAAACCTCTAAACTAGCTAACTCTAATTTTCTCTTGCCTCAAAACAATTATTTTTAATACTTTTGATATTTCCCAATTTGTTCTAAATAAAAGAAATTTGTGTAGCAAAGACGGTGAATAGTCATCATTGATCACAGAGTTTAGGGCACACTGTTGGGTGGCAAATTGTACTGTCTTCTTGGAGGTGCTGGTTTTAGCTCTCTTTGAAATGGTGTCTTTTTCTACTAAAAATTTCTCTTTAAATTGGAGATTTTGCTTTTAAACTCTGAGGCGTAACTTTGTTCTGCTACTGATGTTAGTCTTCAGTAGAGCGATTGTCAGTAGCAGAGTTCTGAGCTTTCCTAAAGATTGTACTGACAAACCTTAAAACATATATTAAAAATAAGATGATTGGAAAAATGTCATTCACTTGAAGGTAGAGCGAAGCTTGGAAAAAATCAGAAAAACATCATGAAAAACATGGATTTTGTTTAGGTTAAAAAAAAAAATCCGTGTCTCAATTCCAGGCATTAAAAAATAAAGCCTGCACAGCTCTTTGTGACTCTGTTTATTAAGTTATGCTATTGGAATTTCAAGGGAAACTCTTACAGAACTCAGTAAACCATGAATAAAGTTGTTAAATACAACATTGTATTTCTTCTCAATTTGCTTACATTTTGGTCATCTTAACTGTCATCAAACTTCGGGGAGGAATAGTGTGAATTTGAATCAACATTTTAATTGGATTAAATATTTTTGAACAAAGAATGGGGATTCCTTAGTAGTTCATTATTTCGAAATATTTTTATCATCTTAATTATTAAATTTGTCCAGCAATATGTCTGGGGTAAAGGAAGAATATTTAAGTAATCAAATAACACACTATACCACTTGCAGGTGTGCTTCTTTCACAGAACAGAGTGCTGGAAAGACATGTATTTTCTGTTTGTCTCCTTCTAAGTCCTTTTGTAACTCATTTGAAATGAGAGAAACATTGATTATTTTCAAATTCTTTGCAAAACAATGATAAATACATTTGTGTTTAAAAAAAGGTCGGGGCTCTGTTTTGATGGCAGAAGAGCAATGGCACAAAAGAACATTGTATTATAACATGGAGTTCTGAAACCAGAGTGAGCTAGGTGCTACCAAGAAAATGTGCATATTACAAAAAAAAAAAAAAAGGAGCACTTGTGAGCAAAGCTGTTTATCCAAGAACAACAGCCAATGCAAATGTTTGAAGTGATCTGAACTGTGAAATGTCTCTCAAAGAGGTGAAAAAGGTATCCTTGACCAATACTGCTTTCCATTTTCTGTCTTAATTGTAACAGCTGAATGGACTGGTTGTGCATTCTGCCATTGGTGTTGTGCTCTCTTGTGCTTTTGACATATATGGTCTTGCGATTCTGCTGCGCTGTTTTATGAAGTCAACAGATAGTCGTTCATAAAGAGCTGGATTTCTACATCTGACAGTTGTGAAGTTGGTTGAACAAAGAGTGTTGATCTAGGGACCTGGAATTATTTTTGTCACTTCTGTTTTCTTTCCTTATTGAATTATGCTTATCTGAATATTATCTGTTACAGTTTCAAGAGAAAATAATTTTCTTCAATACTTTCAGGGGATGGAGCAAGACAATAAATATAGACTTGGGTAGTAGTTCCATACTGAAGAGTGTTCTTTCTGTCCACACAGATTCTGAGTAATAAGGTTTTCATACAGTCTAGAAAAAGAAAGATGACAAAAGTATTTCCTTACAAGCAAACCTTCATACTAAATACATGTAAACAGGCTGGATTGTGTGTGGGTGAAGTCAAGCAAAGAAGCAAAGTTAGAATTCACAAATACTTCTTTCCTACTTTCAAGCCTGATTTGTGTCCAGATCCTGTGGCAGGTTTTTTTTGGTTGGTTGGTTGGTAGGTTGGGTTTTTTTTTTGTCTCTGACTACCAAAGGTCTCTTCTTGAATATAGATTCTTTATCTCTCCCTTTCAGAAATGGAACTTGATGTACCAAACCATCTTAAGGCTCCGGAGCTATTGCTGAGCTCATCAGTTCTCTAAATAGCTGATGCACAAATTTTTTCAGAACTCCACCCTCCTCTGTGGGAACTGTTTTTTATTTAAGCTGTTGAGGATTAAGAATGAAACCTTTGGGATTCTTGCTGAGAATTTTATAAGTATCCAGTTTGAGCATGGAGAAGAAGCTGTATCCAAGTGTTGCATATAAAATGTTTCCTCTGAAATCATTGTCACTTCAAAAATCCTTGTGAGTTTGGACACTGCACTCAGCATCCACAAGTCCTGGTCTTTCTACTCAGGTGTTAGACTAATTTTCTTTGTCCTTGCCAGATCACCAGCACTGAACAGATTGCATTGCTCTGTTCCGCTGGGGCAAAGTCAGTCCACGTTAATGGCTTCTTTAATCTTCTTTTAAAAGTGATTATTTTATTTGGGGCAGTGACTCCAGCCAATAACAGTCTCTTGCTAGTGATAGTGGTCAAATAGAGATAAGCAGTGCCTGCATAAGACAAGTTAGACTCTAATCTTTCCACATTTTGTGCCTAATTTAACTGAAAAAAAATCTAAATTTGGTTCTCAGGAATCATAACATTGCATGGCTCGTGTGGTTTACCTTCTTCCACCTTGATTCCAGGTAATACCGCTTAGCACTCTATATGCTATTAGTTGTTATGCACCTGATCTAAACCAAATCTATCTGATGTGTCTCATCTATGCACCTGAAGTATTTAATTCTATGGTATACTTTTGTTAGATTTTGCTTTTCAAGGACTAGAAGAGGAGGAAATTAGAGTAGACCAAGGAACCTGCAGATCTGAAGAAAAAGGAGGAACTCAAATGATCTATTATTCCACCTTACATTGCCAATCTAAAAATCTTGGGATGGCAAAATTAACTTCTAAACATTTAGGCATTTGTTACAAAAATAGATTGCTCTTGGATACTCCTTTTACCAACTTTACAGAACTTATTTCTCTCTGTGTTCCCTGATGCACGACTTGGAAAAGAAAAACCATGGCTTACATGGCTAAAGCTTAAAGGCACAGATGCTGTTGTGTTGCTGTCTTGAAACTATAGCTTGTGCTGTGTAAGCCTTTCAGTTCCTACTAAACTCAATGTCTACTTTGACAAGGGTGTTTTCTGGGTTGTAAATAAACCCTTCCCCCAGTGCTTGCTTTGGGCTCATACTCTGTAAAGAATTCTGATAACTTCTGGTTTGTTTTACACATCTGCATTAGATGTCAGCTGTCTGCTGCAGGGCTGGTGATGGCATCACCCAAATCATAGCAAACTACCGCTTAGAAGTTTTTAGGAAACTACCTTTGGGATGTAAGCAATGTCCCAGAACTTTCCGGTAATGAGGAGGTGGTTATCAATAGAAAACAAATCTCACTTTTTATTTTCTGATGCAGTTAATATAGCTTGTAGTCAGAGTGCTAAGACAGAAATGTTATTCCATTTTATTTAAGTGTCATCTTGGCTATTGCTGTGGTAGTATTTTTCCAGAACTATGTTGGCTTATTACAGAGCAGTGGCATTTGGTTTTGCAAATAACTGGGACACATTACCTGTCACTACAGGCAGCTTACTCTTTAAGTCGTCATTTGGCAGTTACTGCTAATTTTAGGCTAATTTAAGGTGATGGACCATTTGATTGTAGTGTATTTGAATTTCAATATTGAATTTGTCTCAGGAATCCTCATTGAGATATAATTGATAAAGACTAACTGCTGTATGAGGATACTTGGGCTGCTCTGCCTAACGTGGGTGGAAGTAGAAGTGTGTTTGAATTACAGGCAATGCTCCATCATTTTGAGACTTAATTGCTAGTTGGATAGGTTATTTTAATAACTGTCTATTATGAGACTATTTTATTACATAATAACAACAATATCGTTATTGTATGAGGTACAGACAGTGAATGCAAACATGTAGCTTTGCTTTTTCAAATGTAGAAAACACAAACATTTTAGTTCATGCTCTTTACCTCTGGTATATGTCTTTACAGGTTTCATTACTTATTTTATCAGTGTGAACTAGACTAATTTACTTAGTCCTCATGAAACCAAAATACTTTTGCTAATTACCAGAAGTAGAGCAAAATACTTCTAAGCCCTATTCCATAGTGAGAAATGAGATTCATCCTCCTTTGTACAAACTGTATAAATCATGGTTTTCACCACTGGAAGAAGCTGTGTCTTACTGTGTAAGGCAGTAACTTCACACAGCTTTTCAGGCCAGTGTATCCAAACAAAAATTCATGTCTTGGTCAGTTCTGTCCAAGGTAGGTTCTCATGGAACTCCAGGAAATTTTTGGTTGTCTTGAAGATTCCTTTTTTGCAATAAACCTGTGTTTTCCCAAGGCAGGTAGTTCTAGACCTGGATGAAAATAATAAAATGTATACTTTAAAAAAAAAATGACAAACATGTTCTCCCTGGACAGTCCAATCATCAGGATGTATTTTTAAGAAAAAAATACTGACTGGTTCAGTATGTCAAATGTCATTCTAAAGAAATCCATCTTAATCTAAGAAGTCCTTAATATAATGTAACATGGAAATAATCAGGATAGAGCAGTAAAGGATGCATTTTAAAAATTTCATGCAGTATAAAGACTTTTATATTACTTCAACACTCCTTTTATAGCTATTTAGCATGAAGTCCATGAGAATTTCTATTCCATTGTTTTTACTGTTAATAATAAGATGCGTGTATAAGTGTAGTGTCTAGTAGACAGTGGCTACATGATGAAAATATGATCTTTGTCTCTCTCAAAGTATTACTATTTTAGATAATGTCATTAGCAACTCCAAGTTTCTAATGTATTAAACCTTTAAAATCAGGGCAGTTCAAAATAAATGTCATTTATTCTAGATGCTGCATGAGCTCTGTAATAAATTTTTAGCATTGCAGAACCAAACTATAGCCCAACCTAAGTTCATTCAGATACACATAAGTAAATTAATGTAGCTTTGAATTACCCCTCTTGTGAAGACAAAATAATTTCAGTAAAATTAGACAAAAATATCCATACCTGATCTCTCAGTTTTATTAATGTTTATAAGGGCAGAGAGCATATGGATGGAGAACGTAGTACTCTTTGTATAGCTAAAAAAGAAGGAGCCAGTTGATATGTTAATAGACGAGACAGGGAGTAACTCCTTTCCAAGTACATAATCTCCGCTCACATTTCTTCTTGAATTACCTCCATATATTTCAGGCATGAAAAGCTGACACTGTTGGTTTCACATGTATGTTAAAAACCTTTGGAAACTTTATCCAGAGAGAATAAAATCCTTTTGAGTAAGTAAAGTAAGTTTCAGTGTAAATTAGACCATTGAGATTCTAAAAAAAAAAAAATATCTCTCCATGGAGCAGTTAATTCTTTACAGAGAGCTAGAGGATCTTTAACGGTCTTATAAGCTGAAACGGTGTTTGGCAAATAGTAGGCTTCAAGACTGAAAAGTGTCAAACACACACTGTGGTTAAGTTCCAGACACTTATGTGCTGGTCACATTTTGCTAGTTTAGAACTGACTCAAAATCCTTTGCAAAATGTGTACTGCATGTAATTATGTTCCATATCTCGTTTCACTACAGACTGTTTCATTTGTGTTCTTAAGTTATTTATTGTTGCTGTATCATAAAAATGAATTGTGCACTGGTGGTGTAATAAACTAAAATAATCTTATTTGTCTTATTAAACAGGCAGGGATTAAAAGGATGTCTTATTAAAATATCTTGGCTGAAAAGTTTGCATAAGTATTGGATGAATTTTTATGGTGAGGTATTTTGTGAGGGAATCATCTCTCCCCTTCTGCAGAAATTAAGAAAGATTTTGCACTCTTCAGTGGTTGCTGTTAACAGAGATTTTAATACATACAAAGAAATAATTTCATGAAATTTTTTCATTGATTCTGAAAGCATCTGGTTAATTGCTTGATACTATGATGAAACGAGGCTATTTGTTAAATACACTTCTGATTCTTGTGGCGATTAATCAACGCATCACCAAGGGGAGATGCCACCCAAAAGGAAGCCAGTTGTGTCTTCTCTGTATCACTTACTTGGTGAAAGCCATACTAGTAATTAACCTGGTTATAAAGAACAGCTTTTGTAGTAGGAAATGACAGGTTGCATGCCTAGTGGATGAGGGAGAAGCTGTGGATGTTGTCTACCTG